>JAYKKI010000049.1:5517500-5622500 GCA_039881145.1 Druceiella hillmani
AGTCTCCATTTTCAATTCCGAAACTTGTGCTTTGCGTTTGTTCTAGTTTACTTGAACGTGTGTGGCAGCACTTAGATATACGAAACATAACTGGCTATGAGAGAAAGAGAGAAAGAAAATGTGCGCTCGCACCTCTCTCTCTTGTCCCTACAGTAATATACGAAACGTAACTCTCTCTCTTTCTATCTTCACTAACTTATATCTCCCTCTCAACTTCGTTCACTTCGCCCGATCACACTTTTCGTAACGCTCTCGTCACGCATTCACTAGCTTACACCCGAAGTCAAGCATGCGTAAAGAAGTTTTACTTCAAAAACCTTTTCATACTTATGTGGGAAACACTACAGAACCGAGACAAAAGAACAACATTCCGTGAAAAATTAAAAATTAGAATTTAAAACTTAGTTATTTTACAATAATGAAAACGACTTATATATCATAAGAAAATAATCTTATGTTTGTAATTATATTTTATATAAAACTTGCGACCCGCCCCGGCTTGGCACGGGTGTAATGCAGGTTCTAATATGGTGTAATTGTATAGCGACTAAAAATATCACTGTCATTCACGCGCCGTCGCCGCCGTTCGGTCACGGAATCGGCATCGGGAATACCGATTTTCGGTAATATTTAATCTGTGATATCTTCTAAAATATTGACGATAATTATTTGGTGTTAGGAGCAAATTTTATCTACATTAACCGCCCAACGAAACCAAGTTATTTAATTAATTAAGATTAATATAATATTGATCAAAATAACTTGCAAAATATAACCCACAAAGCAAATTAATAAAAATGGTCACTGTGGGTTATTCGTATGATATAGATATATGCCATCCGGGACTTTTTTGTAGATATTTTTAAAATACACAATTCCATGGTAAAACATTTTGATATATCTCGCATACTTTAGTCAGCGTTAGCAATCAAAACGCCCAAAATTCCATTTTTTTACGAAATATTGACTTTTTTTATATTTCCTGTAAATATAACATGTATATGTTATTCCTATAAACCTTACAGAAGAAATTATCTGAATGATAGTAAAAACTGCATCAAAATCCGTTGCGTAGTTTAAAAGATCTAAGCTTACAGAGGGACACACAGACGCGGGAAGCGACTTTGTTTTATACTATGTAAGGATAAAACAATAAAAGCACAACATTATATAAGTATTATTTAGAATAATACTATAATAAGACTATATAATACCATAAAAAGCTAAAGAACAGAAAGTATAGGAGAGACAAATTTTAACTTTAATCGAAAATAAAGAATAAAAATATACTAAATAAGCTAGAATACAGAATGCTAAGAAGAGAAGAATCTTTATAATCATAGCGTAGATGATATAATAAAGTAAAAGCTCATTTAAGATATTAACATCAAATATTTGTTGAGAAAATGTCATAAATAAGTTATATAGAACAAAGTACTAAGAAGAGTAGTATCATACATGATATAAAATACTAAAAGTGTATATGAAATATTATATTCTGGAAAAATTTTATACTTTGACAATGCTGGAACTTTTTGAATGTCTGTCTGTCTATTTATTTGACAGCATATCAAGTATAAATTACTAAATGGTTTTGATATGGATTTCATTATTATATTCCTCACAGCCCGACGAAGAAAATGAGATATTATTTTTCGGAATTTTAATATGTCGGTCAGCGTTGTGCGCTTTTGAATATTTTAAAAGTGTGCCACTTCTAAAGATTATGACCCAATTAACTTAGACTAATTTAGACTACGTATGTCATTGTTGCTGACAATTAGATTAAAAATTAGTCCATGCAGGCAAAATTGAGGACAAGTAGCCGGAAATATACTTACCATCGATTTTTTACTGAATACAAACAGGATATGTGCAATTACTGAATTGCATCACACAGTTCAACAAGCGAGGTCGCTATGTGAAATGCAATTCATTGTCATGTTGATTACAGAATCACGTCAATTAATTTAAATTACATTTGAATATTACCATCAGATATTATTATGCAAGATACCTGTGGTAAAGAAGGACCGCCCAATCTTAAAGGAAAATATTTCGAACAATTATTATGTTGAAGTTAGTAAACCTATATTAAACATTCCAGAGAGAACGAACGCTATATAACCAAAGATAAAGATATATTAAACATAAATTATGATTATTAGGTTATTTGTTAAATAACGTTTTAATTATTAACGGGTATTCTCAATGATTTATTTATTTGCTTTGTTCTTTACTTTAATACAGAACTAATATACAGCACAAACTTGCAAGATCAGAACCCTTATAGCAACGTAATAATAGTTAGTCATAAATAAACTTTTTTCTAGATTTTCATATTGTGTGTAAAATCTTTACAATATAATAATGATTTAAAAGGTTAATTAGAAATGCCCACGGCACATTTCGACTCTCGACTTAAATCTTCATTGCTCAATACCAAAAAGTCGTAACGTATCCTATATTAATCTGAATAAAAAACAGTAAATTTTGTTTGTTTTTTGAAGTGTAAACTACTAATATATATATATATATATATATATATATATATATATATATATATATATATATATGTGTGTGTGTGTGTGTGAAGTTTCTGCCACAATCATAATTTTAGCAAAAGTGTGTTTCTTTTAAAAAACATTACTTCATCTCAAATTTACTACACTTTAAAATTTTTACTATAAAAAAAGTACAAAGAAAATCATAACTTCTAGACTATTGATTTCCCAGGAACTAATGTTCTCTACCCAAAAATTTTTTGGACCACTTAAAAAAAGGATTTGGTTTGGTCACATGTCTCTGGGGTGAATGAAAATTTTCGTATTAAACATTTCCGTACGTTGGAAATGTCGTACGATTCATTTACGTACATTGTACGATCGCTGTACGTTTATATTGGTTGTCAAAGTACTCACTTCTACAGTGTGTTCTTAAGTACATCGTTATTTTTTGTTTTTAGTATAAAAATCGAAAAGCAAAAATAAAAAATAATCTCCTTTTTATAAAATTAGCATCATTGTAAGGTGATCTAAATTAGATAAATTGTTTATTACGGAAAAAACGAGACATGTTGAAATTATTATTTATTTTCCAAAAATGGTTTTTATTATTCTGGAATTTGGCATAAATAGAGTTCGATGACCATCTAACTCTAATTATGTCAAATTTTAGCAAATTTTACGTAATCAATAAGACAAACAAGATGGAACAACAAGTCTTCGGTTCAGAACACTAAGTACAATAGGAACATGTTTAAATACTAATAAAAAAATTAAATTATTAATTTTTGCTTATATTACATTTGTAAAACAAAATTTATTATAGATACTAATTAAGAAAATAGTTACTTTGTTCAAAACTTTATAGAATCCAGAAGATTCTTTAAAAAAACAATTTCTAAGAAAATTGTATTTCATACATAAAGTTATTTAAATAATAAACTAATTAAGAGTAGGTCGTAAAACGATATTAAGAATTCCAAATAAAAGATTAAATAATATACATAATTTCTGACCTTAAACTATCACAACGTTAATATTTATATAAACCATAGAAGTATAACCGTATCGCAGACGCACTGGGGACACTATCGATAATAATTTATATGAGCAACGTGTGGGCAGCTTGTGGGTGAAGGAGGGAGGAAGTGAAGTTAGTGAAGAAGATAATCTATCTATAGAAGATAGTCTATTTCACTCTCTGAAGTGATAAAAAGTATCATTTTCGGCGAAATTCGCTTTGGTTTCTCTATTAGAAGTGGTTTCGTACTTCCATGATTTACAACACATTGAGCGAATGACAAATTACACACAAGTGATGATTTCAGCTACCTGTTGCAACCTTACTTAGTCTGTCAATGCAGACATGAGTTGGCCAGGAGGAAAATCCAACTAAATAATGGCAATATATGTTGAGGTCCATGTCACAGGTCATGAACGCGAGCTAAAGTCGAGAAACGTGGAATATAAACGTGTCTTAATTTTTGATGATTTAAAGATCTTGGTATTTACCTGCTTCTACCAAATTGTTCAATTCTCTTCAATTATTTTAAAATATATAGTGTCGAAGATATACCCTCCAAATTTCAAGTTTCCCAGGCCAATAACGAGGACAGAATTATTTAAACTATGTAAGTATTTACCTACTTTCATAATAATGTAAGAGAAGTTTGGAAAAAAACATTTTTACTGGAAAACCTTTTCTTCTTAATAACATAGGCAATGTTATTAAGGAAATATACTTAACAAAATTTCATACTTCAAGGATAGGTGGATGCTTGAAGTTATGCCAGTAAGTTGCTCAGTGTATATATTGATATAGTATTCAAAAAATTACCAGATATTTTGGAACCATTTTTTGATGTATCTTGTAAATTTACTTTTAACCTTCCAAATTTTTGCGCCGGTACCCAGAAGCTTTATACTTGAGTACTAATGTTAACAGTCAAAAGAAGTTACGTAAAACCATTGCAATATTCGAGTGTTGTTTCCTACATGTATTTTTTTAACTAAACCGCAGGCAAAAAGACGAAAATTTACGCACGTAATAAGTTACCAACATAACGAATGAAAACAGGAAAACAAACGTTAAAAATATGTCTATCGCATTCTTTGAATTAATGCTTAAATAAATAAGACCGACGGGTAAAAAACAAAGCCGTTAAATAGGTATTACCTCATTCGTGGAACAGGTAAAATTAGATGTGTAATTAAACAATTGGAACCAAAATAATAATCTAAAATAGTCTCAACTTAACATCTCTCTGTTTCTGCATGCAATAGAATTAGACACAGTAAAATTTATAATTTGCATATTAAATATATTTCAATTATTTAATTTTTCAGGTTTCTTGCCAAAGTAATATCACTATTGTGATTGGCGATTTAATAATGTACACTAACTGAAAATCAACCATACATGATAATGCTTACAGCTAACCCTATTCACACGATACTTGTTTAGCTACTGAATTGCTTAGTTGATGTAGCTACTGGGTTGTTGTGCTGGCCGTTCTAATGAATGCTTAATGTGCTTAGTGCACGGCTGAACTTTGGAAATGCCTCTGAACGTCTGAATTGTGTAATTCTTTTAGAACTGATTATTAAACTCACGTGTCAAACATAAATTATTTATTATTTTAATACATTATATTCGTTAAAATAGTAATTTGATTCATAAGTTGTTTACCTTGAAAATTTTTATTTGAAAATTTTGTATCAGTTGATTAAATTTTTAATTTTGATTAAATTTTGTTGTTGATTCAATTTTATGTTTAAAATTTTATTTTTTATGACAAAATTTAATGTGACTTTAATACTTTTGTAATAATATTTGCCGGTTAGGAAAACCAGCATAAATATATAAAAATTGTGTGTGTCAGCTTAGACGCCCGACCGCAGTTTACTCCGTAAGTACGATTGTCTTGGAATGTATGAAATAGGTAACACCGTATAATAATATAAATATCAACATTATTTAATAAAAAAATGCTGACAATATACTTATTGTCAAGTCAAACACAAATGAACTGGATCAAATTTATGCAACAAAATTAAAATCATTTGGTAACGTCAGACTAAGCAGTTAAAATTAAAAAAGAATTTTTAATTTAGTAGGATAGAAGACACCAAATATTGACACATAATGACATTTAATGATTATGTCTTGATATAAGCGAACTACTGCTTACTATCGAGTAAACTACGTGTGTCATACTCCGTCATTGCGATTACGCCATTAGAAAATGCCAAATAAACATACTGATATCTCATTCTAAACATGCGCAGAAAGGCCACCTAACGCTTACATTTTTTTTAACGCTCCGAACTTCTGTAAAACTTCATACCGGGCGCTATATATAAAAATCGATTCTTAAAGAGTAAACTCCAAAAATAAAATTACAAATAACGCTTCTTTTTGTTGACATATAACGGCCTTCTATAATCAAGTCGGATGACTATTGGCAGTTGTAGTAAACACATGCCCACGGGACAAAATGGAACTTTCTTATTGATTATTGTTTAAATGTAGCAGACAGTATGAAAATGGGACCTGCTTTTTACAGAATTTCAGTACACGTTTTCATAATGGGGCTTGTAGTGACGTCATTTCCATTAGGATAACCAGCACCATTACCATCAGGCATAGGTAATCTATTGGCGAAACAAGTGTCGTGTGAGTCGGGCTTAAGACGTACAAGTGAACCTAATCTAACTTATAGGATTATACACTAAATGCTGTTTCCTTTTTTCTTTATCCGAATTTTGACTTACATATCTCTATTTTACGTATGTTTTCCCTATCTTCGTATCATTTTGTTGGTCGTTCAAATTTAAAAAAAGTTTTTCTGATGAAATGAAACCTTAATTACAATCCTTACATACATCTATAGTACCCCCACCGACATGAAGCTTTTGAGACGTCATTATATCGCTTTCTTGATATTACTGATACGTTCCATAAATTTGAACCGCGATTCATTTTTGTGATTGTATGGCGAACGCAAAAGAGATTGTTAAGGGAAACGTCATATCGACACTTTGCAAATCGTTAGTTGACCTTTTTAGTGACATTTTGGTTTGTATAAAAAACTTTTTAGATAGTTTTTTTTAAATGTTTGTTGCAAGACAAACGAAATCAACAAACATCTCGCCAAGGACGTACAGAATTATAACTCCATAGGCATATTAATGTCCAAGCTCCTGCGTTCATGGTCAGATTTCGTGATAACCAGTTTTTTTTAATATACCAAACACAAACGCCTCGACAGAATACCATTAGCAATAACGAGTTTTATAAGAAATTACTAAACACCAAGATTCTTGAGGTCGTCAAACAATGAGACGTGTATTCATTCGACGCTACCTACTTTTAGGTTTTATTCATTTTAACTCATGTCCATGATCTGTGACATGGATTTTAAAATAAATCACCATATACCATTATAGTCATGCCCACTCTCTTTAATAAAACCAGTCAAGTGCGAGTTGCACTTGCGCACGAAGGCTTCCGCGCCACCAAACAATATAAAACTTGCAAGTGTGTATTTCTCAAAAATACTCTGAAAAACAAAGTAATTGCTGTGATCGATACCGAAAATATATAATATCTCAAAAACTACGCAACATGTCTTATTCAAAAACCAATTTTGAAAATTTTGTTTTAAGTTCTACTGCATTAATTTTTTTCCGAATTTTACACAAGTTAGTTGAAAGGTTAGAGAGTGGGAGACACTTAAAGACTTTAGAAGCGCATATCTCATCAAATGTTGACTTAAATAAAAATCATTTCGTAATCCCTATATAATTTTTAAGACCTATCTAACGATACCCAACACGCCTGTGTGCACTGGATTTTTTTTCATCCCTTAATTACATGACCACAAATATCCAGTTCCACCCCCAATATTATTGTTTTTTTCAGAATTCCGCTATTTCATTGTAAAGCGGTCACAGAAGACACTTACCATTTAAATTTTATTTAAATAGTACTAACAGCTTGCGTGTAAAATGGCTGGGACATATGGACAGACAGACGAACAGATTTCAGTTTCCATTTTGCACTTTGCTACAGATCCATAAAAATTAACTCACTTTGTAATGTATTATATACTTACATATTTTACAAAGACATTACAAATGCGTATTTAAAACCCACGAAGCGGGTACCTTTGTATTTTTATTTAACGTTCAGTTTACAAACAATGGACATTTCTGCAGTGTGTATAATATATATTTCCCTTACGGCATATCTCGTTCTACATATTAACGCCATTTTTAGAATATATATATATATATATATATATATATATATATATATATATAGATAGAGATAAATAGTAATGTCTGTGATTTTAGAACTTTCAGCTTTTAAATACTTTTTCCTTTTGTATATTCGACTACTAAAACGAATTTAATGTTAAAAAAAGGTTTCGTTTACCTATCTGTCTATTTGTACGAATGGATTTAAATCGAAGGCTATTGCCAAGAATTTCACATAGGTAAACATAGGTTAAAGTTGGTTGTCCATAGATTAAAGATTTCAATAAACATTTAATAACCCTATTTATTAGGAATAAATTTAGTTCTTGTTTCATCGTGATATCTCAAATTATGACGAGAAAAAGGTTACGTAGAAAATTAAATAAATTCTTCGTCGCACGAATGATGAGCAGTGCTGGTGAAGACACGCAGAAGCAAGCAGGGGAATGGGGGAAGCAGAGCAAGTCTGTCTTCGTGGGAAATAAAATAATCATTTGTATCTGATATAAGAGCATAAAATAGACAGATTAAAACCCTGATCTTTTGTCACATTTATAATAATAACCTTAAATTATAATATTGAATATATTTGGCGTGAATTTTGTAGAAATTCATTATTTACAATTAAATGAAACTAAGTGATGTAGTATTATTTCTACTTTCTTTAAGTTCTTTACCACGACCTAGGTTTCGTTGTATTTCAGTGGGCTATTAGCAAAGATTGCAAAGATCTATTAGCAAGGATCTTTGCTAATAGCCCACCTGAATATGCTGTAATACAACGAAACCTAGGTCGTGGTAAAGAACTTAAAGAAAGTAGAAATAAAACTACATCACATAGTTTCATTTAATTGTTAAATTATAAAGATAATCTAAAATTATAACGATAATACAAAATATATTATAAATATATTATATTGTTTCATATGCATTAAAATGCACTTATATTTCAGAATACATACTCGTAGATATATAAACTCAGTGCTGTTTTTGTGTACTTGTTTACAATTGCCGATACATCGATATCTGAACTTAGTGCTATTTTTATGTACTTGTTTACGATTGCCGATACATAGATATATGAACTCAGTGCTGTTTTTATGTACTTGTTTATAATTGCCGATACATAGATATATGAACTCGGTGCTGTTTTTATGTACTTGTTTACAATTGCCGATACATAGATAAATGAACTTAGTGGTGTTTTTATGTACTTGTTTACAATTGCCGATACATAGATATATGAACTTAGTGCTGTTTTTATGTACTTGTTTACAATTGCCGATACATAGATATATGAACTTAGTGGTGTTTTTATTTCACTTGTTTATAATTGCCGATACATAGATATATGAATTCAGTGCTGTTTTTATGTACTTTACAAATTCCGAATTTTTACAAAAAACAGTGTTTACAAATTCCTTCTCGATGAAAGGATGAATTAAGATGAAACTTGACATGAAGATGTAAAATCACACACTGTTCATACTTATTGTTCAATACTACTATTGTTTAATTAATACTGATTTTTCTTTTTACAAGCCACAATTAAACATATTTCCGGTACATTGTGACGTAGTTTTCTAATTCGTCAATAGATTAACACTGAGTGACAATTCAGTACATTTGAAGAACTTATGGTGTTAGTCTAATGTCATCTACTATAGATTAGTATAGTAGTTTAAAGTTATCTACTATAGATTAATATAGTGGTTTAAATGGGTAAGTATTTCTAAAATATAATCTGAGGTATTCATTGAAAGGAATGTTCAAAGTGAAGGGGTATATGGAGACATAAGGAGAGACAATCTGTATTTTCTTTGATCTTGCTGGTTCAAAGAATTTTGTAGAAATAGGATTTGCAAACTGTTATGAAAAATAATCGATTTTTCACAAAAAAAATAAAGATTTCTCATTTCTCTGATTGACGATTGAAATAAAACTTTTAAGATGCATTTAATTTTTTGCATTTTCTCTATTTAAAAGTTTCATTTTTATTCTTATAACAACTGGACCAAACACTATATGGGTTTGGACGGTCTCTTTTTAAACACATACCACAAGTGACACATTTGTACAACTTAAAAACCGGCGAAGTATGAATTGGCTCAAGCACCGTGGGTTCCGTAACTGGTTTGAAATGAAATTACTTTATGGTTCTAGGAACAATTTTAATAGTGTTTTTTGGGAAATATTTATTTAATTTCGTCGCTAAAAATGCATCTAATAGTTTGAAACTTTTTCCACATTATTTACTCCAATCTTTATTTTATAGGAAATGATCTGTTATAACGATAGTAAGATTTATATGTATACTCCATATTCTTTTAAAAGAGAATATTTGTAAACAAAGCAACTTGACAATTAAAATATTGTTGACATAAACATATCACAATGCTATCTTTACGTGAAGTACCCTATATATATATATATATATATATATATATATATATATATATATATATATATACATATATATATATATATATATACATATATATATATATATATACATATATATATATATATATATATATATATATATATATATATATATATATAGGGTACTTGACGTAAAGATAGCATTGTGACATATCGGCTTCAAATAAGTGTTAGTATTATTTTGGAATGTAGTATACATGTTTTGGTCATAATTGATTGTATACTTTCGAATATATTTTTAATGTTAGAAAATTTATTTAAAAAAAGTATCATTAAAAACATTTAATGTTAATATTCTGCATTATTTATATGCACTTTGGAATTATATATGCAACGTAAATTTGTTTACAAAAAATTTTCACCAAAATAAATGAAATATTATTAACACAGCGTTTATTTACCAACAACAAAATTATTTATGGCAAATACCACAAAATTACATTTTTTAAACCCAAATATCAAATAAATCTATATTATATTATTAACGTGATACAAGAAAAAGGTTTTGAATAACTGAGTTGTAATTTTTACTTTGTTTGTAAACATTCTCTTTTGACATAGCACGAAGCTAAACTTCGTTCTATGTCAAAAGAGAATGTTTATTTTGTTTCTTTATGTCTCTGCAATGAAGTAACTATTCGTAATTATTACATAATTTTTAAAGCAGAAATAATATTAATCTGTGTATTGTTAAACTACTTTTCCCTGGTAATAATCAATTATTTCAGTACGTTTTTTAAGTAAATATTCTTTAATGGAAATCGGTAAACTAGTTATATATATTTCAATTTTTTCTATCTTTTTAAATAAAGAATTCTATAAACATTTTCCTGCATCAAAATTCAGGCGCGTATTTCTGGTGATTACCTGGAAATTATGTATAATTGACAAGGTGTAAAGCAAATTTTCGTGGCTCACTTCCTGTATATTTTAGTTTTAGCATGAATGCCGTTTTTTTTACGCTGTGTAAAATGTTCTCAATCCAATTCTTCTATACTTCCGCTTCCACGTAATTTTCCACTCAGTATTTAAACTAAAATGAGTCAACGTAATTTGCATAATTTTTGGAGACCCGTTTATTTTACTTCCTGTAATATTCTTTGTTAGGTAGTTTATACAAATCGCAGAAGAATTTGACATTGATGATTCTGATAATAGAAAAAAACTTTTATTAATTTATATACATTACGACGAGCCTTTGGAGAAAATTAGGCTATTAGATGCCTCATTGGAAAGTGATTGAAAAGAGTTAGTCTAGTTGAAAAAGGTCTTAAATTTTCATAACGACATAATATTTATGATTGTGGATTAAGTAATTCTGATTTTGTTTTAAATAATAAAGCAAAAACGAGGGCAAAGAAAAATGGTTTTCACCCGTCGAATTTTTGTAATTTGTAGACGTGAAAATGTGAAAAATTTCTAAAACTTTTTCGTAATGAGAGTACGGAACTACAATTATTTTTATTACAGTTAAATTACAATTTTATAATTATTGTAAACAAACACGACTCTAACCGTACGTTGCAGAGTTCACATTAAACAAAGGAGATTGGTGAAAATATGCCTGACGATACATAAACATAATTTTAAAAAAGTTGCCATTTTGAAATAAAAAAATAGCAATAGTTTCTACGATTAACAATCAGGAAAGGACAAAAAATTAAATACAACTTGTTGCCATAAAACAAACGAAAAAATCCATCTTCATAAACGAGCATATATTAATATTTTTAACATATCACGAATTATTAATAGAAAAAAAATTATAACAATTTCTAGGAACAATTACAAAAAATAATCAATATTCAATATCGATCGCCATTGTCCGGCCTTTAAGTTTCATGGTATAGTATGTCACTTGCATCTAGTACAGAGGATATAACGGGACACGATCAACCCTTTACTTGTTCAAAGGGTTCCTTAGAAATATCATTTACAAATATGTTATAGACTAAAACTTTTTGTTTCATAAAAAATAGTAGTGCAAATTCTCCTTGCGTTTGGCAGATTTTTCCATTTTCTCTATATAAAAGTGTAATCTTCATTCTTGTGTCACCTCGACTCAAATAAGGGCTTTTCTCGGCCTCCTTTTGTTGCTCTGTCAGTGCTAATTTAATTATGTTTTAATTAACAGTGTATTGAACTCAATACAGAACTCTTCTCGAATCGACGTAAGTATTTCGCTGGTCAGTTAAAGCAGTCCAATATGGGCTCTTTATGTAAAATTCAGTCATCATTCGAAAGGCACTAACTCAAGTTCTTTGTTACTTTTTTCAAAGAATCTCGTTGAACCGAGAACGCGAAACGGAGAAGTTAAGTTAATCATTTTAAAATTCTATTATCTGATGCTAGCGTGCCTGTACCCTCGCATGTCTGTGCTGTCATAGTTACAATGCGAATAATTTAACACAGTCTTTTCACATTATGCAAATTTTAACCATTGTTGTCATATTAACACATTAACACTTTTCACGAGTGCGTCTTGTCTATCGCTCAATACCTAACTGAGTTTCTCACCTGAATGACAGGAAACTAGTTTGTCGCGCAACATAGGCGTCCGACAATAAGCGGCCCGACAAGAGTAATAGAAAAAGGAACATATGATATTTAATATCTTAACTCACACGTCTAATTAAAATTGGTCCTACGATGAAATCGTAGCGACCGGCCGACTCTCACCGATTCGAACGCTAACGAAGAAAGGATAGAGCATATGATTGAACACGCTCTGACGGAGAAGGGTGATATTTAGTTGGCAGCAGGCGCTTATTGAGGTAGGCCGGTAAGGCCGACTGCCGACTCATACTTACAGAACTCTTTCGTCAGCGTTGCGCGTAAAAGTCGTTGCCAAACGAAACACGTTTTATTTGTTGACCGAGATACGTTGGAACATAATTTAAAAATATTCAATGTCAAATGATCCCCGTAGACAATTGTTTTTTGAATTTAGTGAGCCCGTATTGTAATTAAATGGAATTTATTTTCAAAGAGTAAACTTAAACTGGTCAGTAAAGGGACATGAAACATTTGATTAAATTGTACTGTAAGCTTTAGTTACCTTATGACGAGATATGAATACATAAAGAAATTGCAAATTGATCAGAGAACAATGTGACCAATCAAAGTAACCTAGATCATGGGTATAAATGTAAAGTAGATCTTTAGATAAAACTATACCTAGAATGTCTAAACTGTGTTTTTTTAAAGTTTTATTTTAATATTTTATAAAGACATTTCTAAACGTATGAAGGGATTTTTTTATAGAAATGTTTAGGCACATTTCTGCAGAAAGTTTTAATAATTTAATAACAGTATGAAGAATTTAAATTTTCTACCATTTTGATAAGTCCTCTGTTAAAAACAACAAGTCAACTTTATTTTTTTTAATATTTTTGGAGTTAATGTTTAGACTTCGATGATTCGTAAACATTCGTAGACTATCACTTGTACGCTAATCATTTTTGGAACCCCAATCCGAAGAAAATCATATTTATCTTAGAAATGTGTCGCCAAGAAAAATATTATTACTTTTTTTGAAAAATCGTGCATCTATTAATTTATCTTTAAAATAGTGAAATAAAAATTAAACAAAGTGCTTATATAAATTTTTCCATGGCAGTTTAAGTTTAAAAGTATATAGTGAATCGGAAGCGGAAACTTAAAACACTGCGCACAAAAAGTGCGATCGACGAAAAAAAAATTGACAGCATGACAGGTTACGTCAGTGGTCGCGGTCAGTCAATTTATTTAAAGATTATGTTTTACGACTTACAATAATGTCCAGACTGAGTATATTCGTTTATGACAATGTGACGAGTCAAGTAGAAGCGTAATGAAACTAAATTTCAGATGTATAGGATCTCCGATTCCACCGTACATCGATTTTTTTAGAAGCTACACTTTTGACCTATGGGTTCCTGATTTCCTGAATCACCACACTTTTTTTTAACAATATGAAACATTTATTTTTATGAAACGATTTAAGTTCCGATTGCAATATTTTTTTTAAATGTACCAACGGAAAAAAGGATAGAACATACGACTGAGCAATAGCAATACCGTAAAATAAAATTCTTGTTTCATGTAGCGATTTACTAGCTATATAATTTTTTATTAGAAGAACTTACACACCTGATGTATAGGTTCGCTGAATCACCACATTTTTTTAAATTACACACCGTAAAATAAACTTGTTTCATTAACGATTTATTAGCTATACAAGTTTTTTTAGTATAAGATTTTTTAGTATAGTTTTTTTAGTATAGTTTTTTAGTATAGTATAATCTGACACACGATTTATCTGAATCACAATATTTTGTTTTTTTGAACACTATATCACATAATATTTTTATTAATTTATGGAAAGATTTAAATCCCGATTATAATTTTTTTTACAAGAAGTCTCACATCTGTCGAACGTTTTGCCTGATATTGTTTTTTTTACGGTATACAACTGTTATTATTGTATGCAACGACCTAAGTCGCGATTATAAGTTTTTTTTTAGAAAACATTAAACATTTGAAGTATGGTTCCTCTGACATTGTTTTTGAAATAATATTCCACATAACATTCTTAATATTTTATAGAACGATTTTAATTACTACAACAAGTTCAAAATTAAAAATTGCAACATTATCAACAAATTGTGAACATAATTTTCTTGTTTTTTTTTTGTTTAAATCTACTACTTCATTACTACTATAAATAAATAATTATTATTTTAATTTTTACCATTTAATTATTTTTACTCAAACCTCGAGTTTTGGAATATTTTTAAATATTTTCAAGCAACAACAATGTTCCTAATCAGAATGTGAATAAGAAATTTTCAAAATAGATTATTTAATTCTGAAATCATAGAAAGAGCTAGAGCTAGCTTATTAAGGAACTATATGACTAGTACATATTAAAACCTATCTACGGAACTATATAAAAACTACATATTACAACAATACTATATTCATTTCGTTTACACCCATATAAAATTACTTCACACTACCAATTTTACGCGAGTGTTTGGCTGGTGCGGCCATGAATGAAACATATCTAATTTTTAAGGCCCTGTGGTACAAAATTGTTTTAATGGCAACGGAACTCTATAATACGGTGAGCAGAGGTATAAATAAAAAAAAATGGATGAGAAAAAAGAAGAACGCTGGCAGAGTACGGAAAAAAGCGGTGCCAATAAAATCGAACGGTGCAGTGTAGTCGTTTTTTGCGTCCTTTTTTATTTTCTTTTGTAGCACATTTGATCGAGCCTGGACTTTTTGGAATTCTTGGATTCCTTTTGACGCGAGCTTTCCTCCGAATTCCGAGCATTATTAACATAATTTCGAAAATATTTACTTTATCTTTTTTTTTTCATAATATTCCATTTAATACTGATTTTTATTTACATTCTGACGAATATTTTTATTATCTCACTTTGGTTTCTGGTATTGTTCCGTTAGCTCTTCGCAATGATGTCCAAATCAACATCCTAGCTAATTGCGTTATCACGCTATACTAATATATAACTTTACACAACGTTAATAGCAGCAATCATGCGCATACACCTACACTAGTTCGATGACGTCACATGCCAAGTAAATACTGTATGACCAATGTGTACAGATATGCTCTATCTGTTGTGGGTACAACCATTGTTAACACATTATTGGTGTCGTAGTTACTAGCGATTGAAATCTGACCTTATTTTGTAATTCAAGAAAGTTCGACAGATTATCACTGTACTTAATGAGCGAAAAGACTTTATGGTTATTGACTTTCACGTCAATAACCAAGAAAGCAGTTTTCTATTTCTTTGTGAGTCAAACGAAAACTATTCTACAAAGTTTTTATAGTTATATTCATCAGTACAAAGGTGTTTGAAGCAATCTAAGGTACGCTCCAAAAACTAGCGAGTTTCGCTTGCGCTAAAGTCGCGAATAACGGCTAATATATATTTAGTTGTTTGCGATATGAAGTACGGCTATATTTAGTTGTTTGCTATATGAAGTACGGCTATATTTAGTTGTTTGCTATATGAAGTAACTAGTTTTTGTCTGCGAGTTTGTCCACGTGGTCTTAGTAAATATAGGTTTTTTTTTTCAAAGAAAAAGGCTTAGATTTCTACAGCCCAGTTATGTAGTTGTAAAGTAAGTATTATAACTTTCAACATTTGTTGTGGTGATGGCAGTTTGGAATAAAATAATTAGCAAATTCATGAATTTGGCATGTTAAATGTAACATTCCCATTACTTTTAAAAGTTAAATTAATTGCAGAGCATTCAGTTTTTCGAGTTCCGGCCTAATTTTTAAGCCTTTGTCTTCATTACTTTATTCCTTTTGAGCTTTGTCAACATATTACGATTTTTTTATAGTAAAGATGTAGAAGAATACGTTTCAATGATAGCTACGCGGACAAGAAAGAAAACAACAAAAGATTAGCCAAAAATGAATGATTACCTTTTCTCTACAAATTTCTCCAAACATAAGTTAATTTTGGCTATTCTTGCATTGGAGCATACCAACTCTTGCTTGCACTTTATTATTAAATTTGAAAAAAGTCAAATATTTCAAGGGATAGTTTTATCACATATTAATTTGAAGAAGTTTACGATGCAAAATTACGTGTCAATAATGTTAAAATTGATAAAGGTTTTATTGATATTAAAATGTTGTAAACAGAGCACAAGGGCGGTACGTGTAAGTCAGCAGATGCAGTCTGGTGCGGAAAAATTATATTATTTTTATAAGATATTATTATTATGATGGAAAACAGCAAACAAGTCCAAAAAACGTGCAGTCAGCAACGGCTAACTCCGACTGACTGCTGGCTTATTTGGAATTCCCCTATAGGACAAATATATTCATGCTGTTCCCCTCGGACGGGCCCTGGAGTAGGCAAATTATCTTAATTAAAATACCTTAGGGACTTTTTCTGTAAAAAATAATGATATTTGAGAGATATGGTCAATTAAATTATGGCGACTGAAATAACACTCTCTCTCTAGATCACATCCGTACTTTTCGATTTTTCTACTTGAACTTGTCTTTTTAATTGTTTTTTGAATTTGTTCTATTAAAAAAACAAAATTAAGTTAACAATTTTAATAGTTAAGGAGCTGTTCATAAAGTATACTAAACAAAATTCAGATATTTTTAACCCCTCCCCGCCCCCTTGTCATACTTGGTCACACTTTTGTAGACCACCCTAGCTTTACAGCTACCACCCTAGCTTTACAACTTTGTCGTGATTCTCTGAAAAATTATACCAGTTGCTGAAATTGTCTGAAAATATATTCAACTTTGCGCTTAGCTTAGACCAAACAATAATAAATAGGTCAATCAAAATATTGGGTAGATGCGTAGCTTGTTTTGGATTTGTTTACTTTCTTAAATTAAAAAAAACTGCTTACCTAAGCAGTGAAGGTCTTTACAAATTGGCTAAAGATGTTGTCATACAACGAAACCTAGATCGTGGCAAAGAATTGAAATAAAATAGAAATCATACTACTTCACGTAGTTTCATTTAGTTGTGAAAAATTAAATCAAAATGAATTTCTACAAAATTAACGCCAAATATATTCAATAGTTAGATACATTTATAAATATGAGTACGTGCAGCGAGAGTTTTACGTTGCTCTATTTCCCTAATCGCTATCATACATTGTAACAATTTTAGCCTAGATATTTCATGGGCCTGTAAATGGTATTTCATGGGGCATGGGTCTGTAAAAAGTTCATCGACACTCCATTCAAACGGGGCATGGGCCATGCAAAGAGACGTCTTCCATTCAGATGGGAGAATTTAGACAACTGTTCTCTTTAGTGATAATAATAGTTATGCCGAATAGATCAATTTATTGCTTTAATTTTGATGACAAAGTAGAGATTAAAATGGTCAGAATTTCAACTAGATTGAAATAAATAATTATTATCGTTTCAATTTATTAATGAATTTCTCTGTATCCCCCTAATTAATTATTTACACGTTACTTAATGGTATTTAACAGATTAATTTATTAGTTATTATTTCTACTTTATTGCATAAATAACATCAGTATATGACATCATAATAACATCAGTAATATTTATTAGTTATTATTTCTACTTTATTGCATAAATAAATAATCATAATAACATCAGTAATATTTATTAGTTATTATTTCTACTTTATTGCATAAATAAATAATCATATTAACATCAGTAATATTTATTAGTTATTATTTCTACTTTATTGCATAAATAAATAATCATAATAACATCAGTAATATTTATTAGTTATTATTTCTACTTTATTGCATAAATAAATAATCATAATAACATCAGTAATATTTATTAGTTATTATTTCTATTTCATTGCATAAATAACATCAGTATATAACATCATAATAACATCAGTAATATTTATTAGTTATTATTTCTACTTTATTGCATAAATAAATAATCATAATAACATCGGTAATATTTATTAGTTATTATTTCTACTTTATTGCATAAATAACATCAGTATATAACATCACAATAACATCAGTAATATTTATTAGTTATTATTTCTACTTTATTGCATAAATAACATCAGTAATCAAAAACTCTACGTTCTACCAAATATTACTCTCCGACCGACATCTGGCATTGTATTTTTTTCCATTGCAGAGACGCAATTGTGACATAAACGTAGTGAATAAGAATCGTAAACAAAATGTCAAACGATATGATAGAAAGTCATAGTCGTAAAGAACAAGAAAGTTATAGTCGTAAAGAAAAAGAATCGTAAACAAAATGTCAAACGATATGACAGACGGATGTTGAAAAATACTCTTTTGTACCCAAGTAATTATTATATTAAATGTCACAAATAATAGAATATAGGTAAATATCTTTAAATTTATTAATTTAAAATTTTTATTTATGATTTAGTATGTTACAATATTCAAGTAATTATTTTACAATGCAGACAATCTACCGACGAGAAAATAACAAAACTATTTTCGTTATATTAAATAAATCGTTTAACGTGTTTAGATTAAAATGTACATGCGTGCATTTAGGAGAAAAGGGTTTTTAATTTTGTCTGATTTTTTTTTCAGTAGAGCCAGAAACGAAAATAACTTGTTAAGTAGGTACGCGTGGACTTAACACCATAAATGTCCTGTGAATACACTTGTGATCAACTGCCCAGTACACGATACTTCTATTAAATTATATACACGACAGGTAACACCGAAAGCTTTTGTCAAAAGAAAACTAACCAGCAAGTTTATAATTTAATTTCATTTCTCAAAGTAGTCTTCTTGTCACTCTATGCATCATTCCATTGGACGGAATCGGTGAGAGGAGCGGCCAACCCATTCTTCTTCAAACTTCTCTTCCATAGCCTTTTAGAAAGCAGACACCGCTTCTTTGGCGTCCAGAATCGTATTCCATGCAGTTTATCTTTTATTCTTGGGAGTAAATAGAAATCGCATGGCACTTGGTCGTGTGTAGCGGAGCATCCATAATTTCTATACCCTCTCAATTAAATATTGAGTCGGTCGTCGGATTGGGTGTGCAGAGGCTTTCGTCGTGATAAAGGAAAATTCTATAGCGAGGACGTTGCTCTTGAACTTTTCCAAAACCACAGGCAGACAATTGCAGGTACATCAGTCTGCGGTAACTTTTTTTGAAATTATACTTCTTTAGACGCGTTATGAAAAAAATACGAAAATGAAATTTTACAATACGCGCGCACTATGCAACAAAAATCGACAGGGTGAAGTTGCTCACTAAACATATATTTACATACGTGTAGTAACTAATTCGTACTAGTTATTGAGGTATTTGTAAATACATAACACGTGTTTTATATACATACAATCTTAAGTTATATCTGTGTTTTTAAATTAATTTTTTTAGTAATTTAAAATTAATAGTGATAATACATATAATAAATAAAATGTAATAAAAAAAATTATTTATTGTGACAGAAATAGTGCTTATTAGCTGTTTAAAATATATTTTAAATGTATTTCTATAAGTGAGGTTAAGTTTCGCTATATATTTAATTACATTATAAATGGTTACTTTATAATGTATTTAATTATTAAATAATAATGATTATAATTCTTGATAACAAGGTCAAATTGTTAACTACTATGTATGAGAAAATAAATATTAATTTTTAAAATTTAATTATTTGAATTTATATTTTATCAAACCCTATTTATAATCACGCTCCAGTCCTTTTATTATTTTATATCCATTAATTATTTGCATGTAATATAATATCCATTAATTATTTGCATAAAAAATTAGTCTTGCGTTATTCCAAAGAAGTATAACTTCTAACGCGCGTAAATAAGTACACGCATAATTTTTTCCCAAAATAATCGTTGCATATTAAAACATCCGTTCGAAGAACGAAAAGAGGCATAGGAAAATACACACTATCTAGATTGCCTCTCAGTTTCCGGTTGGTAAAATATAGCTTCGTCACTCATAACATGACAACTAAGTATTTGAGTGACCTCTGTTGAATTCCTTTCTTCACCTTTGTAGATAATTTTGTAAAAGGAAATATCTACTGCTCATGTTGCATCATTCACCACCATAACGATCTAGTATCGTTACATTTTTTAAATATACTTATACTATATATTTCCGGCTTGTGGTATTATTTGCATAGAGATGCCATAGGCACTCGGTCCATGGGCAACTGAATTGCGGTCCATTGACCGCAATTGTATTAGTCGTTCTCGAGCATTCGACACGTTTTAGTAATTTCAATAGACAATGAAACATGCCAGCGTGTGTGATAAAGACACTGTACAAAATTGAACAAGAAAAGTGACGAAAAGCGGTGGAGGAAAATAAATTATGTAAATATAAATTTTCTGGGCTAAATTTTTTATTAATTTTACTTTTTAAATGAAATTTATTTTATTTAGTTTTTGACAATGACGGCCATTTTCATGCTTATATTGTTACACTTAATCCTGCCCGTATTTGCCGATCAGTGCGCGTTTTGTTTGTGCGAGTGAACAACAAACAAAAAGCCTTGCCGGAAATAATCGAAAAAATAAGATGATTGCCGAACGATTAATTGTAACACAATTGTAATTCGATATTGTGTGAAATTTATTCTCTACAGGTATATATCTCGGTATGTACAGCACCTTTTGCATCAATTAAACGCATACGGGACTACACACATACGCCGACTGTCACTTTTATGAGTAGCGCCAAGAAACTAAATAGGTAATTACGTGACCTGTTCAGCCCGAGTATTTGTTGGTATTTGAATTTTCTAGAAAAAAATGTTTTATTCATAACAACAAAGCAGAATCAATATTTCTAATTTAAAAAAAGATCGATCGTGGAAATTCGTGTAACTGAGGTTAGTGGTACATCTTCGGACAAATAACTAGTATTTTCCGTTTATTGATAATTCAAGTAATTTCTTT
Organism: Druceiella hillmani; assembly: GCA_039881145.1. Classification (NCBI taxonomy): domain Eukaryota; kingdom Metazoa; phylum Arthropoda; class Insecta; order Lepidoptera; family Hepialidae; genus Druceiella; species Druceiella hillmani. Next base: position 5,539,136 of record JAYKKI010000049.1, read on the forward strand.
ACTTTTTTTATTCTTCCCGTGAATACCGTACCTTTTTTAAATATTTAATAAATGAATTTGTTAACCACTGCCATCTATCGAACAAAAAATGAACTAAATGTTTAGTTCGTTCTTTATTTGATAGTAGTGATTAACATTGTCCCTTATTAGGTATTATATATATATATATATATATATATATATATATATATATATATATATATATAAATATATTTTTATTTTTTTTCTTTTTTTTTTAAGCTATATTATCAGCACATAACGGATACATTGTAAATACAATAGAACATAATCGATACATTGTAAAACAAGTGTTACTAGATTATGTGAATTATATTACCTTATTTATAAATAAATAATATTATAAATAAGTAAAGTAATTTTTTCTTTAAATTATTTCCATTTGTATTTAAATACTTTTTAAATTGTGGCCAATCCTATTTTAAAGACAATATCCAAACAAACAGCACATTCGAAGTTGCTGGCGAGATTAATATTTATATATGCCTTATAACTCAGACGTGGAACAAAGAGAATAACGCTACCAATATAGAATGGAAGTATCCATTAGCAGCAAGAAAAATTAAAAAAATGTTAAAGTAGTTTTCAAATTAACTTTGACATTTATCGTTTTGTTTTGCAGCATAGCATTATGTGATGTATTACGTTCTATTATACTTAAGATTACACAGTTAAAATATGGCATCCTAATAAAGAAAAAAAACATTACAAAATACCTAGTAAGTATTTTATAATATTTTAAATCCAAAAGTTGAATTATTTGTCAGTTTGTGACCTAGGTCCTAATAACTGTAACTAACGAGTGATGCTGAATATGTGTAATTAATTTACATAGACTATTGCTAGTAGCTTAATAACATACATTATATGAATGTTACGAAAAGTGTATTTGGATGTTTTTTCTCAATTTCAATTAAATAACTGCACAAATTTTCATCCTAGTAACTGTAACTAACGAGTGTTGCTGAATATGTGTAATGAAGTTACATAGACTATTGCTAGTAGCTTAGTAACATAGATTACACGGATGTTACGAAAAGTGTATTTGGATGTTTTTTCTCAATTTCAATTAAATAACTGCACAAATTTTCATCCTAATAATTGTAACTAACGAGTGTTCCTGAATATGTGTAATGAAGTTACATAGACTATTGCTAGTAGCTTAGTAACATAGATTACACGGATGTTACGAAAAGTGTATTTGGATGTTTTTTCTCAATTTCAATTAAATAACTGCACAAATTTTCATCCTAATAACTGTAACTAACGAGTGTTGCTGAATATGTGTAAAAAGTTACATAGACTATTGCTAGTAGCTTAGTAACATAGATTACACGGATGTTACGAAAAGTGTATTTGGATGTTTTTTCTCAATTTCAATCAAATATCTACACAAATTTTCATCCTAATAATTGTAACTAACGAGTGTTGCTGAATATGTGTAAAAAGTTACATAGACTATTGTTAGTAGCTTAGTAACATAGATTATACGGATGTTACTAAAAGTGTACTTGGATGTTTTTTCTCAATTTCAATTAAATAACTGCACAAATTTTCATCCTAATAACTGTAACTAACGAGTGTTGCTATAAGATACACGCACAGTTCAATATTCGATTTAGCATATAGGTTTCAACTAATACTAACTTTTTTATTTTATTTATTGAAAGGTTCACAAAACAAGCTACAGTCATGTAAGTGTATATTAAAAGGAACAAAGCATACAACTAGACTATATCTGTATTATGTGTGCACAAAATGGTTAGAGTATTTATATGTATATTTTCAATTGTTACTTATGTTTTTATATATATTACAAAATGTATTGATTAATACTAAAGTTAGTATTAACTTAGTATTATATTATTTTCTACATACTTAACAAGATATTAATTCTATCGTGGCTGGTTTTAATTTATAAATAATATATTTTGTATCTTTTTTTAAATGTTAGTAATTTCTGTTCAAAAATGACCAAGGACGGATGTTGAGAAACAATATCGTTACGCCATCGGCACATTCAAATTATGGGGATATAAAAAGAGGTATTATTGTCATAAACTTGTTCATAGCGTGACCCGTGCGAAGTCTTCGCATTATAAATTATTCAACTCAATTTAATAAATCAAAATTGATTGCAGGTATTCAATTCATTTCTAATTTTGCACACTGCTTATTACGTTTTTATTCCATTATGAAGCTCAGATGACAGATCAAACAAATATTTTACTAAAATTGACTTATAGAGGCGCAAGTATCAAAAGCAATGAGCTAAAGCGCCACTTTATTTATACGTGAGTGGATTTGAAATTAAACAAAAATTTTACCGACCGTCAATCGTATTGACGTTGAGCCGTTAGATGGCAGCATTGCTGTTTTGTGTATATAATTTTAATAATTAATTAATTTGCAAAAACAATAGCAATAATAAATTTTTTAGTTGTGGATGCCGGTAGAGCAAGCAATTATCTATGAAATGATATATAATTTATGTGGATTAGTTGTGAGGTTTTTTCTAAAAAGGGAGAGTAACATCTTAACCTTAGCGTATTAATATATATGATGATGATGATTATAAATAATCTCTGTAATCCTATACCGGATCTGAGTCGAGTGTTGAAGTTGAGGAGAGAGAGGAGATAGGGACAATCAACATGCGAAAGTATGTTTTTATATAAATATAATAGATCAGCGCTTTTTCTCCGTGCAGTTAGTGATGACAAATTAAAGCTCTGTAGTTGTAGGTGGATTAGTATAGGATCTATAATCTCGTCCAAGATTAAATCTGTAGCAAAGAATATTTATAAGAAACTCTTTTGTAATTATTAAATTCTAAAATTGTGCGATATGTAGTACGGAGATCAAATAAATGGCCCATATTCGAGGATACTTCTGATTAGTGAACAATATAAATATGTAAAAGTCCTACAAGTTAGGTATATTTATTAACAATGTGATCGTAGTCAGAACGGAATGTCAATTTTTCATCAAAGAAAACTCCGTATTATTCCTAGAAATAGATAATTAGTGATTGCGTGTTGGATGTAAGTCGATGTAATTTACTAAATATTATAATTTTAGCACTATAGCATGTGAATAGGTAGATGGCACAACATCTATATTAAAATTTATTTCTAACCTGGCTAAAGAGCCTAAAATTTGCATGTAAAACTTACCATCTTGTTTGAAAATCCATGCAGGCGAAGCATAAGATAAATCCAAAAATATAATAACACAAATTAGCACTGACTTGCAGGAGAGCGAAATAGCAAAAAAAATGTAAAAAAAACAATAATATTACAAATTTTCTTATAATTATTTATCTATCTGTAGCCAGTCCACCGAGAGATGGCGGTGGAATCGCGTGATTTGTCGTCGCTTTACGTAACGTTTTTATTTTCGTAACGCTAGCCCAACATTGAGAAAATTCACTGCGTATTTTACCTAGTAATTAACCAAATAATTAGGATAAAACCACGAAATGTTAAAAACTAGAAATCTTTGGCTTTACTTCAAACGTATATATATATATATATATATATATATATATATATATATATATATATAACAAAATTAAAAGGAAAATTATCAGAGCTTCGTAAGCTCTACTAGTTTGCGAGTAGGTACTAGTAGACTTACTTATACCACGTAATTGTATGTGCAGTTTATAGAAACTCCATACAAACGACTTAAGTTAACTGCAAAAATAACTTTGTTTTTTTAAACATATATTATGTCTGTAACAAAAATACTAGGCAATATATTTATTATGTATTTAATGGTGCAAAATAACATTAATACTTGTAAAGTTAATATTTGTTTATAGAAAAGGCTTCAGTACTTGAATATGAATATGAATATGAATATGAATATGAATATGAATATGAATATGAATATGAATATAAATATAAATATGAATATGAATATGAATATGAATATGAATATGAATATGAATATGAATATGAATATGAATATGAATATGAATATGAATATGAATATGAATATGAATATGAATATGAATATGAATATGAATATGAATATGAATATGAATATAAATGCTCAAGTGTATACGAACCCCTCGTAGTGCGAGTCATACATTGAGTTTAATTTTGTTGCAATCGCTACGCTGATAGTGGTTTTTTCAGAAACGGTATAGAATTTTCCTACAATGTCGTATCAATTTTCTAATCAATTTTGTTCTAATCAAGCTGGTTTTTTTTTTAAATAAACGTACGAAATTTTATTACTTCACAATAAACAAAATAGGGATCTTTTTCATTTTGAGTTAAAGAAAAATTTTCGAAGCACGGTAATTGTGGGTTCACCAGTTCACATCCGTCACGCGAGAGTTGCGCGCAAAGAGAAATTTAGGCAAAAGCCAATTAGCGAGAACGTTGAAATTAAACTCTGAAAACTTCTGTTGTAAGTAATTTCTGTTGTTGAATGTTACATTAAGTTTCTCGTTAAACATTAATATTTATGACTTAATTGCGGTCTCCGGCATTAGGAATGCACTTATTCTCAACTTCCAAATTTCGGCATCAAGAGTACGGGTGTTCAAATCGTTTATATTAAGGGGTAGATATATAGAGATACTATTTATATAGAGACGCCATATGCGCTAGAACCGATGTCAACCGAATTGCGGTCCATTGACAGCAATAGCATAAAATGCGTTTAATGGCAATGAGCTATGGAAAAAATGTGAAAAAACCGAGGATTATGTAAATATTAATTTTTAGGACTAAATTACTTATGGATTCTACTCTTTAAATAAAATTTATTTTATTTATATATTGATCACAACGGCCATTTTCCATACTCATGCTATTCTTTTTCCCTTTTGCATATGAGTGAACGAGAAATGAAATGCTTTGCTGGAAATAACGGAAAAAATATAGTATGCCGAATGATTAGTTATAACAAAACTGTAATTCTGTTTTGTTTGTTTGCTTTGTGCAAATAATACGTCAATGGATAGATGAAGTTAAACTTGCAAGGGCGCATGAGAAGTACATTATTACATCCGTTATGTAAATACATTACAGCAGTAGAGGACGGAATAGCTATTCTCTTTGTCTTGTCATACAAAAACGAATACTATTTTGGTAACAGGATACATGCACAGTAATTATGCAAAAGTGAAGTGTATTTTTGTATGTCAATAGATGGAGTTACTTGTATTTTAAGTCGCACAATGAAGTTTTTCACCCGGTATATATTAGCAAAATGGCCGTGACGGGAGGTAAATGAATATTATATTTATAAAAACGACATCGGTATGTTTTTAAGTGACCTGTGCGTACCAGGTCGTGGGCATAGCTGGTAATAAAAATTAACAAAGTTTGCTTAAAATCTAATATAAAAAAAGGAATGCAGTGGAATATTGAGTTATAAAAAGTATTCGCTTCCACATATGCGAGAGTCTAGGACAATTTTATATTTTATTTAATTAATTACAAATTTCTTTCAGTAAAATGTTGCCATTTGCAATATCTTCAGGAAACGGCATCATAATCATTTGTAGCCCTCGTCGTGTTGTCGCCTTTTGTGGTATATATACAGATAATAAATCTAAGAAATACGGTCAGCAAAATATTCTTGACGACAAAATCAGCATTTATCGGAAAGAGGTTGCAGAGATAAGCCAGTTTGCAATAAAACTTGACAGTCGTAAGGCTTTGTACGAGAATGGCAATCGGCGAGCGCTACCGCTTTCTCTTGCTCCACGTCAAACGCATTATTTATTGCCAAGAGAGCTTTCAAATGAACGGAACCGTATTTTAAAGCAATTAAGATCGAGAGTCGCAAAATTTACAAACCAGAGGTGTCCAACTCACGGACTATGAGAACTATTTCTGTAACTTTGCAACTTTCTATAATTTCTTCGATTATGTAGCTGAATATTCTGGTAGTCAAGACATCAAGTTTGATCTCAAATAAATTATTAAATGATTTATATATTAAGTGAGTTGTTGAAAGAGAATGCTACTTACACAATGTACTGTGAAATATACCAACACATCTAGGCTCGACCAAATCCAAATTAAGACATATGGGGCTACAATTACATTACCTTCGTAGACAGCCAAATAACCTAGACAAACTGGTTGTTATAAGGAAAGTAGAGGACAAAAGACCTCTTGGTCGAGCAGCGGTCCGGTCAGGTTAAAACCATCACGAGACTCTGTGTCCCGGGCGCCTTGAGAATAGCAGAGAACAGGGTAGCATGGAAACATCTGTCGAGGTACTTCAAGACGAGCATAACCTTCATTTATAAAGATGCAACTAAGAAGAAATATAAGTTTTAGTACACCAGTAAATATCTAAATTGTAGTATTCTTGATATTTTTAAACTTACTGCTACTGATACCTTTGTGGTAGGCTGACCCCGGGTAAAATGGGTAAATTTTAATACATTTTATTAACTCACATATTTTGCTGACTTTTTTAAAATATTCACATAAGAATTAAAAAGATACAAAGGGATGTTCCGCATATTTTAAAAAATGTATTTTTAAATGTACAATAACTTTAAATTGTACATTTAAAAGTGTATCTTTAAAAATATGCGAAAATAGAAAATTTTCCTCCTCTCTTGGTTCAACAGTTTTGGAAATAACCTCGTGAACCAAAAATCATGTATAAAACAGGGTTGGTAAAATACGACTAGAACAATTTTTCAATTTGAGTATCCTCGATCTTGTCATATTTAAACATGCACCGTTACTTTATGCCTGCAAAAGATCTAGCAGGCGATATACTTACGTTGTGAAAAATTAAAGTTTATGTAGTTAAATAGAAATATCTTAAAGTTTTAACATGTCTATGGAATCCTCGTAGTGTTCTACTCGTACTTTGCACGTTTTTCCCCTTTTTAATTAAATCATAAACCTAAACTTATTTATAACAATAACAGTCATGAATTTTTACAAAATCGTAAGAATCCACGCGCGAATATTGTTTTGTTAACGGCAGCTTAGTTATAATGATTCTACGCGAGTGAAACCGCGGTGCACGGCTAGCTAAAAGATGAATAGGTAACTTTAAATGTAACTGCAAGGGCTGTAACCCTTGCAGTTACATTTAAAGTTATCTATTCTCATTTTGAATATATTTGGCGTTAATTTTGTAGAAATTCATTATTCACAATTAAATGAAACTAATAGTATTATTTCTACTTTCTTTAAGTTCTTTACCACGACATGGGTTTCGTTGTATTACAACATCGTCAGATGGGATATTAGCAAAGATTTTATTAGCAAAGATCTTTGTTAATAGCCCACCTGACGATGTTGTAATACATCGAAACCTAGGTCGTGGCAAAGAACTTAAAAAAAGTAGAAATAATAATACATCACGTAGTTTCATTTAATTGTTACTTACTCTAAAAACTACATAACGTGTGATTATTTCGTAAATAAAAAAATGTTGTTACTTTTTTCATACTTTAAGGTTCCGTTCGTACCGGAAAATAATTCTGCTAAACTTCAGTATTTGAACTAGGCAGAAAAGTCAGCAAAGAGGCGCATTTCAATAAATTATTGTTTTCAAGTAAAACGAAGTCAGTTAATAACAGGTTTATTCAAGGACCCGTAATACTCTTAACATGAAAGTTCCCAGCACAAATAAATACTTAAGTGCACATACTATTACTACTAAACTATTTTCAAATATTAATATTATTTTTTTACGATAATTTTACAATTGCCTAACTTATCTTTTCACAATCTTAAAACCATTAATTTCTCAAAGCGACTTTTGTTTAATTACTCAGTACAGGATATGAGAGACATTATTATAACTCCTCCGGTATCAAAAAGAGTTACTAGATCTATTGGTGCCAAGTCATTTTGTATCGGGGGAAAATAAACAAATAATCTGTTCTCAACTCAAATATCTCTTTTCAATGATGCCTATGAAGAGACTCACATGACTATGAAGAGACTCACATGACTATGAAGAGACTCACATGACTATGAAGAGACTCACATGACTATGAAGAGACTCACATGAATATGAAGAGACTCACATGACTATGAAGAGACTCACATGACTATGAAGAGACTCACATGACTATGAAGAGACTCACATGCCTATGAAGATACTCACATGACTATGAAGAGACTCACATGACTATAAAGAGACTCACATGACTATGAAGAGACTCACATGACTATGAAGAGACTCACATGACTACGAAGAGACTCACATGACTATGAAGAGACTCACATGACTATGAAGAGACTCACATGACTATGAAGAGACTCACATGACTATGAAGAGACTCACATGACTATGTAGGGAGAAATATTTTTTTTAACCCATCATTTCCATGTATGGCAGCCCTCTGCTTGAAACATAACTTTATAAAAACCATTTCTATTTTGGGTCATGTAACTACATGAAGATATTACATTTCAAGTCCTTACTTTACGCCTAAATTTTCGTCAACCGCTGTATTAGATATATTCTTCGAATATCTTGGACCCGAGAACATATCTAATGAAGACTTGCTAGAACGACCTAAGGAAGTCCGTATTGAGCTTCAAATAAGGCACCGCAAATGGAACTGGACTGGCCATTCGATCAGAAGTGAACTAGTCCATTCTCCAAACGGGCTTTTGATTTGCACCTCTAAGAGAAGAGGAAACGTAACCCTGCGAAGCAGACTTGGCGGCGGATTGTGCTGGTGGAACTGAAGAGAATCGGCAAGACTTAGAATTAAGTAATTTATGAGACATAGGACCGATCAGCGTGGCAAAGCGCCTGGATGCTCTTTGCTACACCGAGGGACATAGGATATGAAGAGAGAGACATTTTTTGTTTATAAATTAGAAACCTAGGACAGAAGGACGGACCGTTTAGATCCTTTGTGTACGGAATCCGAAAAGCACAATTTTTTTCTGCGTGGGCGAGATATTTGAACATTAGAGGCATTAGAACATGCGATAAAAGTACTGTATAACAAGTTACCTTTACATTAAATAAGCGATATTAACATAGTGGTTTGATAGTTTCGCCAATATATTTGCCTTTGCCATTAAGATTCGGTAAAATTTCGTCAATATATTTAACCTCAATATTACCGACTTAGTAAAGTTTCGTCAGTATGTTCGACCATGATATTACTCCATCGGTAAAGTTTCATCAATATATGCAACATTAACATTAGTTGTTCGGTAAAGTTTCGACAATATATTCGACCTTAACATTACTAATTCTGTAAAGTTTCGTCAACCTATACGACGTTAGCGAGTGTGAAGTATCATTCTTAGATTATTATGAACATTTAGTAATTACCTTTAGTAGAGTTTCGATTAATTTATAGTAATTGTTCAATAGCCTTGGGTCTGCTGTAGCCTTTACGTCGTATAAATGAGATGTCTATAAATAAAGATAATGGCTCTAGCAAACTCTATATCTTGTTCGTTATTTTACCTGCATTCAGAATAGAAACGCAGAGACAAGTGTTAAATTGTACATATCTTATTATATATATATATATATATATATATATATATATATATATATATATATATATATATATATATATTATATCCTATAAATTAATCGAAACTCTACTAAAAGTAATTACTAAATGTTCATAATAATCTAAGAATGATATATATATATATAAATATATATATATATATATATATATATATATATATGCTAGTTGTACCTACAACGTCGTTCGCGTGCAATTAGGAGTATGTACTATTAACATACCAAATTGCATCAAAATACGTCAAGTAGATTTTGCATGATACCCGTACAATTTAACATGAACACAGAGAGGCAAAATTCTAAAAACAAAGTTTTTCTGACTTCTGTTATCATTCTATATGCAAAATCATTAACATTTTTTTCAGACATTTTCAACGCACAGAGTTCACTCTGTTACTATACTTTTAAAGTTGTAAAGAACATTGTTCGCATGCCCTTCTAGTAGAATGTCGTTGAGTTGATAATTTGAAATTAAATTAAAATCTTAGGACGTTTTATTTTATTTGAAAGCTTCTTTTACGAAGTTCGATGTGATTTACAACGTGTACGGCTCTGTAATTTTGTAATTGATACAATAAAAATCTGAAGTAAATTACTGGTAGTTGAGTTTAGTGAGTACGTTCAATTAAAATTATGCCAAGTATGCTGTATTAATAATTTTATTCCGACAAATAATTAAAAATCCTACTTTATTTTTTTATATAAATGAAAAGTTTTTATCGTTTTTATTTAAATTCTTTTAAAATTTAAATAAACGTGTGTGATTTGTATAATATTTTATCGTACACACTGGAATTGTTTAATGTATGCGTGAACGGCTAAAACATGTAGACACTTTAAACACTCGCGAACGACTAATGCAACTGCTGTCACTGGACCGCAATTCCGTAGCCCACAGACCTAACGAATATGGCATCTTTATGCAAATAACACCTCAATGAGTGAATTACATTAAACGCTTCTAATATACTTTGTCGTTTCTCATACTATATTATTTCAATAGCCCCCTAACCCTTGCCTTGATTTTAGTGCAAAAACAAAATGATAAGAAAAAATTATTTAAGTTTGTTAAATCAGTTCTAATCACAGTAAAAATACTGATGGTGCTTTATTCTTTAAATACAAGTAGAAATTGCATTGTGAAGGTTCTGTGTGCGATTAACTAAATTCTTCGGTCTCTTATTGCTAAGAATTTTCCGCCACTGGTTCCTAAAATCGGCGCTGTATATGGAATCAACTAATAGACCGCCCAGCATATCTCGAATCTGGTTCATCCAGCGTCTATCTTCAATCTTTCTGGTAACATGCTTAAAGGCTAGAAACCATATAACAATGAGATTCTCAGTATCGATAATCTGCCGGTATATATAATCTGTCGGCAGGTTTCCGCGCAATGTGTCCGATGTATTCGAAAACTCTTTTTTTAATTCCAAGGTCTTTCAGAATCGAGATTTTGTTTCTGTGTTCGATACATGAGATCTCATGTATCGAACACATGATATTTCAAAAGCATTCATTCCTTTACAATCAACCATTTTCAGCGACTGTGCCTCAGAGCCGTACATAAAGATAGATAAGTTCAGACTACATGTGACTTGTTATCTCTGGATATGTTCCTGTCCTTCCACACTTTTAACTTCCACTTAGAATTCACCTTTTTTTCGGAAATACTGGACCCCAGGTAGGTGAAGTTTTTAATGATTTCTACACTTATACAACCATGAGCTCCAATTTCTCAGATCAGCTCACTAACATCAGTTTTGTCTTAGACAAATTAATGGATAGTCCCAAGATGGCATTGATCTCTTTTATTCTCTGCAGATACCATTGACTCGTCTGCTGCTAGCAAGGTTGTGGTAACAACTCAATTTAGTTTTGTTAGTTTCACGCCACTCATGTGACATTGTGACATCCCATTCCAAATTGTTACTCTCTATGTATACATAAAGGCATAGAAAGACGTCCAAAAGCAGTCAACATATAAAGAGTGCAGTAGGGCAATTAGATGATTACATAATTATATATATATATATATATATATATATATATATGAGGAAGGCAGAGAACACGTGAGATCATACCGTCGTTTAACATTAAGAATGTTGAGTGAAAAATTAAATTTGAACAGATTTACCATTCATTAAATTTTGACTGAATATTTGCACATGCGAAAGGTCTGTGCCAAAATGGTGCCGAAAAACCTCACAATTGAGCTGAAGGACAATCGAAAAAACAAGTGTCTTAATCTTCTTGACAGAATCGCCAATGAGCAAGATTTCTTTAGTCGCGTGATCACAGGTGATGAATGATGGTTTTTTGAATACGATCCTGAGACATCATTGAAAGGCCCAGAAAAAGGATCATTCGCGTGAGACCAGAGATTGCAGACAAATAGATGCTCCATCATGACAACGCCCCATGTCACACTGTCCTCTCCGTCACAGAATTTTTGATCCCGAAAGGCATTCCGGTCGTTCCCCAGCCCCCTTCTTATTCACCTGATGTCAGTCCCTGTGACTTTCCTTTTGCCTAAGCTGTAAAATGTCCTCAAAGGACGTCGTATATCTATAGAACTATTTAAAATTATTATATATTATGTAAATGTCAATGTAAAACTAATATATATTACATATACGTAAACCACATAATAATACATACTAAACCACATAAAATGTTAAAACGGAAATTATGTGTCCTTGACAAAATTTAATAGCCGTACTATTGTTTTTCATTTATTGATTATATAATATTTATGTCGTGTACTTTAAAAGATAGAGAAGTGGAGAAAGGTAACCAAATGTCATAAAGGTAATCATTTTAAGGTTAAATTACAAATCAAGAATTTAAAAAAATCCCAATTCTCCCTAAAACGCTCTTTCCGACGTATCCATTTCTAAAAAAATCCAATATATCTCTTGAAACGTTTTAGACATCAATTAGAACTGTTGGAAATTTTAGACATCAAATTGCTGTCAGAAAATTGTTTTTCTGTTCAGAAAATTGTTTTTCTGAGATTTTTGACATTTTTACTAAATCTTTGCATACTCTATGCAATGCAGCATTAATAGTTAGAGAAGCAGATCGGCTACAGCATGCATTAAGAGTTAGCCTAATCCAGCCGTATCGCAAAAGCTCTTCCACACGTATTCACGTTTGTCATATTTCTTTACCCATGCACTCTCAGTGGATATGACTTGGGATAAAATTTGGTTTAGATAATAAACCTCCCTTTACACTTTAACAACTCACATATCCTTTAAAGCATGTGAATTTTCACAAATTGAATCGCATTGATCTTACTTTCATCATTCCTAACGAAATTTATCAGTCGTACAAAGTCGTCGGTGTCACCACCTCCTCATGCATGTACAGCAATATTATAAATCACTTCTTTTGTTTCCTGAAAATTACCCACTGTCCTTCGCGCATCTAAAAATATATTTTTCTATTCCATACAAACAAGTTGCTCAAATACATAAACACGTAAAAGTTTACGTATTAACCTTTTTATTACACTCCATCTCTTCATATTCTTTTCAAATGTCACAGTTACCAATGGTGTTATGACCATATAAACAAAGATGTATTCACTTAATTTTATGACACGTTTTATTATTTTCTTTATCGTTACCCCTTGTTTCTTGTAAATTAATATGAATACAAAGAAAGAGTAACTGTAATGCACAATGACACAGATGACTGATAACAATAAGGCCGACAATAATTGGAGTTAATAGAACATATTATATTTAATACTCTAACGCCCGTGTCCTACTAAAGTTAATGGGAGTACAACAAATCGAATGGGCTCTAGCTGACTATAGTCGTTCTAACGTAAAAAGTTAAAATACGCTAACAGAGAAAAGGATGTAATATAGCATCGAATGTGTCCAAAGGGAGATGGAAGATATTTAATCGGTGGAGCGCGCTTCTTGACGTATAAATGAATAAATGGAAAGTCGTCACCGATCTTCTCCTTCAAAAATCGAAAGTTGTCGGCCACCAACTAGTCGTTCGTCTGCGTTGTGAGTTATTCAGAAAGATAATAAATGTATGGAATTTAAATGTCTGCGAAATTGAATATTTTTTTTGCGAATTAAATATATTTAGTAATACGATGTTTGGCTAGTTTTTGCTTTCAGCTATCTACATCTCAATTTGTATTGAGTAGAATCGTAATCTTTGTTTAACACCACAAATGACAAACAAGTAATGTTTTGTATAATTTAATTTACACACAATCAAATATTTTCTGAGAACCGGAATGTGAAGCCATCTTTATCCATATGGAAAAATAAAGTTAGTTGTCAAAATACTACTTATAAATTTGTTATTTTAGTACAATGCAGCGGAAAAATTATACAAATTTATTAAAAAATAAGCAAGTTAACAACTTTTTAATTGAATGGTCCCTACCATAGAGAGCTGATATGTCCTGTCTTATTCACTCTCGTAGAATACAACGAGCATTAATTAAAAATGACCTCACAATTCAGTATCGATGTCCTTGCCTAAACGTTAAGTTTAAAACTTTATAACATGGTCAATTTTTAAGATTCGACCAACATTTTTCATTTGTCATTAGCCTACATTGAAATTATGTTCATAAAATATAAAAAATATCCTATTGCTCCAGCAATCGAGAATAATCACAATCAGATGAGTAAGTCTGAGTTTACAGTCGGACAATTTTTTTTATTATTAAGAAAGAATCCATTGGTACTACTCAGTAGTCGAAGTTTCTCAAAATTTTGCCGGTTACTGAAATCGCTCATAAAAATATTAAATAACATGTTCGATTACATTTTAAAAGGCTTCTTCAAAGATACTCCACTCGATGGGGTCCAAGTGAAAAAAAAACTTAATCCCCAATTGGATGTAGGGCCTCTTACTTTTATATTCACGTAATTCAGTTACGTATTCTTGTAAAATTACCTCATAATTTATTTTACGCAAAAAGAGAATGATCTGGTGATATAAAACTCCTATAATGGAACAGTCAATGGGACTTTCACGGTTTGCACCGAAAGTGACATTTTATATCTCTTCTCTATAGGAAAAGCAAAAATTATTCGAAATTTAAATAATTTTTTTGTAAGAGACCATAGACACATGCAGTACACCGCTTTTGTGGTTCTTATAGCGGTTAGCCGATCGTTATTCCGCGGCAGCGGTTGTCAATGCGTCGATGCCACCTCTCATTTTGAATTTACCAGTCATTCAGTATGGACGTGGAAGAAGCATTAGCTTTTAAATATTTGTATAGTTTTTCGAAGTCTCAAAAAAGAAAAAAGTATTGGGTTCATCCTATGTTGCAAACACGTGAGGAAAAGAGAATATTTGTAATCTTTTTTTCAATAATTGGAAAAAAATGAAAAAAAGGTTTTCGCATATGTTGGAATGAGTTTAAAATAATTTTAAGATTTGTTACTATCATTGAATGATAATATAAATAGAATGAATACCTATTTTGAGATTGTATCAAGACATAAGAAAAAATAGAGGTTACCTCTATTTTTAGGGTATTTATTATTAATAGGGTAAATAAAATTACGTGGATATTTTAAAGATTATTTATTATAAAACATTAAATTATAAGTACTTTCTAAATTAGTTTTGTTTAACAGAATGAAACAGTTCCAAAATTCAGGATTAGCTTGAATCAACCCAATGCAAAGAACTCTACCGATGATAGGGCTGTTTTGGCGAGTCCGATCTTCTCTTTTGAACCTGATTTGATGTCACCGCAGTAGATGGGCTATTTTCCGACTTACCAGTGTTGTAACCTCGGCTCGTATATGTCCAAGAAGTACTAGAAGAAGTATAGGATGAGTAATAATATCCGATATAGCAGAGTGCCGTGACCGATATGGTGTCTCGATTCGATCACGCTTTTAATAAACATCTTACTTTATATAACCTCACAAAGTGTTACAATGGTCATAACGACTATTTGTTTATGCGTCTTTGATGATGAGTAATTTTTCTACTTTTGTCTTATACTTTTGTTTACAGACCTATACGTTCAGGCAATTTTTTGAGATTTTTGACCTTAACAAAAACAATAGGTGATTTTAAACAATAGGTCTACTAGTTGTTATGTGTTTTTTATTTTTATTTCTTTTAGGTGGTAAAATAGATAGCTAAACTGGATTCGCTTATATCTTTCAAAATTCGTGTCGACACAACACGACCTTCGTCAGAAATGTTATTGTATGTAACATTGATGTTGTTTATTTCAGAAGCTGAAGATGGTTGAAATATACGCAAAGAGATACATGTATTTTTAGGCCGAGATCGTAGCCAACAAACAATTTTTTAAATCGTTCTTAATTATCGTTAATAAATCGTTCTATATTTAATCCTTAGTAAGACCCCGATAAGACCGATTTATTTATTTTTATCCATACATACATAAGTCTCAATTTTTATCCATACATACATAAGTCTCAATTTTTATCCATACATACATAAGTCTCAATTTTTATCCATACATACATAAGTCTCAATTTTTATCCATACATACATAAGTCTCAATTTTTATCCATACATACATAAGTCTCAATTTTTATCCATACATACATAAGTCTCAATTTTTATCCATACATACATAAGTCTCAATTTTTATCCATACATACATAAGTCTCAATTTTTATCCATACATACATAAGTGTCAATTTTTATCCATACATACATAAGTCTCAATTTTTATCCATACATACATAAGTCTCAATTTTTATCCATACATACATAAGTCTCAATTTGTATCCATGCATATACATAATTTATTTTTTCCTACGACCTATTTTGCACACCGCTGATTTTTCTTATCGTTCTGAACGTAAAATATTTCGGGTGAATGTAATAAAATCCAAATTTGGAAAATAAAAAAATACAACTTCGTTATAAAATCACTTCAATACATTTATTTATTCAAGCGATTTTGTGATAAAAAACTAACAGGTAATGCTTATTCAAAATTAAATATCACTACTAAGATCTATCAGCTGACGATTGACAAACTGTTAACGCGGTATTTCTTAGGATTCCGTAGACAAATGGCAGAAATGGAACCGTTATATTTTCATCCTGTCCCTCTGTCTATCTCTCCGTATGTCACGGCCACTTTACTCGGAGATTATCGGCACTATATAGATGAAATGTGGATGGTAGGTGTCTTCTATGAACTGCTGTAGAATGGATGAGTGGAAGTTTGGAAAATATAATATTAGAGTTAGCACTCGATACATGTAAATGAGGAATGAAAAAATATCCAGTGCACATAGGCGTGCGGGATATAGTTAGACAGGTCTTAAAAATGATAGGTTTTAAAATAAATGTATATCTAAGTCAATAATTGGTGATATATACGCTTCTAAAGTCTAAAAAAGTGTGTCCCTCCCTGACTTTTCAATTAACGTACGTAAAATTTTGAAAAAAATTAAGATAATAGAAATTAAAATAATTTTTTAACAAAAATTGGTTTGAATGAGATATGTTGTGTTGTTTCTGAGATATGGAATATTTTTGGTACTGAGCAGTAATTTTGTTTTTCCCAGTGTCTGAGGAATACAAACTTATATGTTTAATATTGTTTGGTGTTACGGAACCCTTCGTGCGCGAGTCCGACTCGCACTTGGCCGGTTTTTTTTATAAATTTCGTAATAAGAATTATACGATAATGACATGATTATTATGATTTGTTAAAATATCTCGTAGAGAATAATAATGCAACAGTACATAAATAAATAGATGTAAAGAACCCAGAATGACACCAACTATTTTATTGTTATTATAACAATCAATTAGATTAGACATCACTTTGGCTAACTACAAGATAACAGCTGCTAGCTATTCTTCCCAACCTGAGCATCCAGCTGCCATTTTCCTTATTAAACCGCAAATTTTACGGCAAAGTTATTAAATTAACCACAGGACTAACTTGTGTAATATAAATCAGTCTATTTTACCTAGTGGTCTGACGTCACCGCCGACACATCACACATTATACATTCCGCGATGTGTTTGAGCAAGCCGCGGCGTGTTGTGCGCGCGAACGTCGATGAACACGTTTTAGGCTCGTGTTGATTGACCAGCTCATTTTTTTCGCAAAGGCTCGCCGGACCGGTTGCCCGCTCACTTTGAGCGGAAGTCGCGACAATCTATCTGTCTCGGGCTTCGTCTACGATATTAAGTGATTGCAGAGAGGTTTATTTACCTGACTGAATCTGACGGCTACACTTTTATTTTACCAAAACATGGTGCTTTTTTACCAAATGTATCTTTATATTAATAATCTTCCAAATGTATTTAATATTTTATTATTATTTTTAATAACCTAATTTAAGAAAGGTTTTTTGGAGGATTGTTAATGTAAAAGTTAACAGGAATTTTAACAATGTTTTATTAGCAGCGACAGAGAAAGAGCGACAGAGACTGGAAAAAAGAAGTAAATAAGGGAAGGATGACGAGTGAAAAATTAAGATAGCATAAATGTTTTAGGACTACTTTTTAGCTTCAATTCGTTTAATTTGCCAAACTGTTAACGTTTAAATAAAAAAATAGTAAGGCAAGTACACTAAATCAATTTTTCACAATTTTTTCGTATTTTCCTTACAATAATAAATGGAAAACCGAAAGCTGGCACTAAACCTCCTTTTAGATAGTCATGAAGTCGCTAACCGTTTATTTTATAAAAAAATCGCTGTTATAATTTTTTTATACAAATTATATTCTTGCAACGAATCCTTCGTTAAAGTAATTTAACATACAAATAAAAACAAAATTTGTAAAATGGTAAATTTAAGAAAAAGCAAGAAAACGTATAGAAAAAATTAAATACACGAAAAATGTAAAGTTTAAAAGTAACATGCAAAAAATTTATTGTTTCTACATTAATGCAGTAGT
The DNA here is from genome assembly GCA_039881145.1 of Druceiella hillmani. Classification (NCBI taxonomy): domain Eukaryota; kingdom Metazoa; phylum Arthropoda; class Insecta; order Lepidoptera; family Hepialidae; genus Druceiella; species Druceiella hillmani. The sequence continues at coordinate 5,557,571 of JAYKKI010000049.1, forward strand.
AGGAGGCTTTATAACGTCAATTTAACACATTGTTTTTATGAGTATTCGTTTTAACATACTTAAAGTCGTCTAATGAGTATATTTTTATTTAAAATTAATGTAAAATTAACTTTCTAAAGTACGCATATACGAATATTATATAAGGCGTCATGTTAGCGTTAAAGTCATGATTAGCTATGCACATTCATTGAAATATTGAGGAAAAAGTAAATAACAAGTGGTATTACCTATACGAGTATCACGTATTCACAATCAGTAAATATTGAAGAAAAAATTCTTAATACACGTGCTAATTAAACAAAGCGACAAATTAAAATTAACACGAAAACTTAACCGGATTTTCCGCATGTATGTTAAAAAATATAGCACGTCCTTTTATGGTACATTGGAAGAGACAACACGCGTTTGTATAAAACTGAGAAGGCTACTGGGAAATACTATTTACGTACTTCAACTTAGGAAACGCGGTTTTTTGTAGAAATAATTAAAAGTACTTCACAGATCTTTTTAATACATTTATAAGAAGATAATTTATCTATAATTTAATTTGTTTCTAGTTTACTCAAAATTTTTGCTTTCGACTTTATTAATATTATATATATATATAACGATCTTTTGTTTGAGTATATGTCAGCGTCACTTTATTTTTTTCTTAGAAAAAGACAGAAAACACGGTTTCCATCCAGTAAATGTAAGAAGAATACGATAAAATACGACTGGTAAGGACGAGAAATTATTTAGGCCGTGTTATAAACGTCATAGAATTTAAATTTTAAATATAAATGAAAATTACCGTTGAAGTAATTGCATAAACACGAATCGCCGTCAAGGACTATGTAAATTCATTGGTAAACAATTTTCAATTGTAATTATTACGTGATTGCACATTAATAATATGCAAATAAACAAGTTACTGAAATGAGTTATGTACTGTTTTCCATTATTGAGTTGACAGGAAATTTATATTTAAACTTTGTCTTGTACATTGAAAAAGGACAGTGGCTTAACTAGAAGTTTAATAATTTATCGCCAGATGGCATTGATAACATCTCGTATGGTTTTTGTAGGGTATAAGGCAAGTTTGTTTGCCGTGGGGCAATTGAAATTTGGACGTTGAATTTAATTTGATTATATCAATTATCATAGCATTCGTAAATTATGATATAAGAATATTTATGCAATTTTTATGAATATAATGCATAAATGTCAATAATTACTCGATATACCCGAAGCGTGAAATACTTTGCCGTAAGTTTAAACTATTACAAAATCATATAGTTAGATTTAAGTATGCTTAGTCACAATTGATTTTCACTTGGTTATTAGTTACCTTGTAAAATCACTCATTTTTCCATCTGCCCATCTATCATAGCTGTTTTTCTTGGAAACCGCTTGGGGTGAAAGAAACTTGATATTTGGCATACTAATGAAGTATACACGGTGTCCGGGAATAAGTGTCAAACAAGAAACGACGTTATTCCTTGACTGAAAATTAGTTGACTGTCGTTAAAATAAAATTTAAAACATGACTTTTTTTCAGAAAAAGTATTCATAATTATTTTTCGTCTTTTTCGTAAACACGATACTCGCGAACATTGTTCGGAGCCGCTCTGGGGAATAATCCGCCAACAGCTGCGAAGACATCGCCACTGCGGGTAAACACCGCAAAAAGAGACATGTGTAATATTTTTTTCCACTCAATTAGAAAAAGGGCGTGTTTTACGTTTTATTTCAACGACAATTTATACCTTTATAACCAATAAATAGCGTCTTTCTTTGTCGGACACTTATTCCGTTAATCCGCATATAACTAATATTAAAATTAAGTAGTTAAGCAATTAAAATTCCATATATAGTATGAGGTATCGTTTGAAAAGGCTAGTTATAAGGGTATCTAAAGTCTTTTTTCCTATATACATATAGTATATTTTCAGACAAATATGCAGCAAAAATAAAAATCCTCTCCATCTCTTATCCGAAAAATTATATGTCGTCTCCATCTCTTATCCGAAAAATATATGTCGTCTCCATCACTTACAGAAAAATATGCAGCAAAAATATATGTCGTCTCCATCTCTTATCCGAAACTACTGAACCTGAAATTATGAAAGAAAAACCGTTTTTAGAAAAGTAAGAATTAAACTACAACGACGCTTTGAGATGAATGTCCCTACTTAATTATATTAGGTTTTTTTTAATAATTATTGCGCCAGGAAATCGATATTTATATTTTTTTAATAAAATAATCCCACTTTGAACGAGGTACGGAACCCTCGATGCGCGAGTGAGACTCGCACTTTGACGATTTTTTATTTTAAATTTTGCTCGCAACTTTGCTATCTCGCCGCGAACTTTTCCTATAGTTTGACAGCGTGTCGAGTAAACTATATTATAATTACATATAGTTTATCTTTTAATATAGGATATATATTATTTATATAGAAAAATTATTGAAATATTTTAAGCCATTCAGGTGTGAAATAAAAACTAACATATAAATAAACAAAGCTTCACTTTTATTATACGAGTATCGACTTGGCTTTACGTCGCCAAATTGTCAAGTGCTGACTATTAGCCAAATGTGAACACAGCCTTAAAGTCACAGCTAAAGCATATAGAAAAATTCTCGTTTTTATTTGATGTAATCCATAATCAGAGAAAAAAAACTAAAGAATATATGTTGTTTTGATACCCATGTAATTATGGATAACACACTTGTTATAAAGATACGAAAATGAAGAATACTTCCTTGAATAATTTGGTTGCGTGTTTGAATATCATCACCATTAAATGGTTTTATGGCAATGTCGTATTCGGAAAAGAAAGTGTTTCCAATTTATTAACTACGTATGCTATTGTAGAAAGTGCATTCAAAGTTCCCCCGTTTTTTTTATTGACTCTGTTTAATAAAAAACCAAATTTTCACGAAAAACATATTTAATTATTTTGTTTTCTTATATCTTCCGCAATACACTTAGGTTATTCAAACAATTGCTGGAAGTCTAAAAATGTTTTCTTTAAAAATTGTTTTTATAATAGCAGTCAACTTCTTTATGTCATCAAATTGTTCATCTTTTAACTTAGCTTTGTTTTTGGAGAACAAAAGAGAAACCGACCGTGGTCGGATCCAATATGTAAAGTGGATATTTGAAGTAATCGATTTTTGCATTCTGATTTTTCCTTTCAACTATTGTATAAATACCGATACCGCTATCATCGGTATCAACGCTGATACCGACTATCATCACGGCTGTTGATGCTGTAAATTGCAAATCTGCTCGACATTCTCTTCATTAAAACCAGTGGAAGGCGTCTGTTTCACTGTTCGGCCCTCAACGACTCTACAAGTTTTTGAAGACGCATATGCTACTCAAAAACATTGCTATAACTTAAACATTTACCACGGTTTGTATTATAGAAAAAAATCCAATTTGTATTTCACTGTATAGAAAACAAAATGATATTGCCACACGCTGATTGATTTTTGTAAATCATGACAACCAAAAACCTATACCAACTGTTATGTATGAATATTATATTCTTACAATTAAATGAAACTACATGATGTAGTATTATTTCTACTTTCTTTAAGTTCTTTATCACGACCTAGGTTTCGTTGTATTACAACATATTCAGGTGGGCTATTAGCAAAGATCTTTGCTAAACCACCTGAAAATGTTGTAATACACGACCTAGTCGTGGTAAAGAACTTAGATAAAGTAGAAATAATACTATATCACATAGTTTCACTTAATTGTGAATGATGAATTTCTACAAAATTAACGCCAAATATATTCAATATTATATTCTCGGTTAAATATATTAATAAATTACCGAATATTTTTGACCAGTTTTGGTAATTGGTTCAGAGAGGGCACAAGGGGCTTCTTCCGTAGGGATAAGCAAGGCGCCAAGTAAACAATCAAAATGCGATGCGGTTTTAGAAGAAATATACAACTTTGACTTAACAGTCGTTTTGAAGATGATAGTCAACTATCACAAGAAACAGTAATTTCTAATTATAAATTAGATAAGATTTAAAATAATCAATTAAAACAGTCTACGACTCTGTCTATTCGAATATCCATCATATTCATAACATTATGTCTTCCAAACATATGTATTGTGTCAACAGAAAAATTTGCCGTCTCTTGCGTGGAGTGAGATAGTATATTGGTGATGTCATCAGAGATATTTTCTACAAGCGATAACTATGTGTCAGTATTATTACCATCAGATCTGTCAAATGATAATTGTTTGTTAGATAATGACGAGACAGATAGTGCTACAGAGGTACAACTGTCTAGCAATAATATTACAAGAAAAATAGGTATCTCTTTAATAAAGAGTGGTCATCAAAAATTTAGACGAAAAATAACAGATGGTAATTTATCTAAACCTATAATAAAATTGTAATAGAACGAATCCTGTACACATAACAATTTTTAAAAACCATGATTGCTTTAACGTTTGGAATGCTAGAAGAAGCCGAAAAGCCTCTCTTTAGAATTGTTGTCCCTAGGACTGTCTATCTGTACGTTAATTTGTTCTTCAATCACGCGAAAGCTACCGTACGGGTTTTGACGATATCTAGGATGATTTTTATCCGGATACAGATATAAAAAGAAAAGGTGTTTCTTCTGGACTTGGTGAATGTTACAATATTGATACTACCAACGTCATATAACAGCGTTTTTAGTAAACTTTATGCTCGTAGAATTCTGAGAGAAGAAAAAAAAACAAAAAAACTTTCTTAATACCGAATTTCAAGCGAACGAAGTCGCGTCGGCACAGTTAGTATTACATAAAGTTTTTACTTGTTGTTAATTACATATATTTAATTTCTTCTATTGGTCACATTAAATTTGAACTCGTTCACGTACACATCGACTTTGTAAAACACTACCTTAACACAAATGTTTAATTCAAAAGTTTGATAACCCGATTGAGTAAACACTGTTCAATACTTCCATAAAGTTAGTATCGTTAATTATATTATTTTGTTTCGTTGTTAACGTAGTTGTAATGTAATTTTTTAAAATTTTAAAATTAAAATGGGCATGTTATGTACAAGTGATTTATGTTATCAGTTAAATCTATACATACAATAAAATTGTAACAGAGTAAATTAAATTTCCACATGTAATATATTTAAAAAGGGTAATTGATTTAGCGTATAGAATGATAAGTAGAATCCAAAAAAATTGTGTCTGTCTTTTTTAGAATTTGTCTGTCTGTCTACGTGTTAATTTGTTTTTCAAACAAGCAAAATCTTACTGCACTGATTTGATGAAATTTGGTATGGTAAAAATTTATACCCTCCAACTATATATATGATACTTTTATCTGGATATTACAGATATAAAACACTATGCTCGGTAAATGTTACGCTATTGGTATTACCAACGCCATCTATTAGACTTTTTAGTAAATTTTGTGCTTTGTGCATAGATATATTACAATATGGTAGTACCAAAGACATCTATTAGAGATTTTAGTAAACATTCCTTTCGTACAGGTCCAGAAATTTTTTAATACATTGTGGAAACAATTATGGGGGTGATATAATAGGGTATTTGACAATTTATTTTTACTTAGAAATATCCTCATAATAATTTCAAGATACAAGCTGACAAGAAGCGAAATTTTTTACAAATCTCTAAGATTTGCCGAATTATGAAGATTTAAACTTAACTTTTAAGCAAGGACGGCGATACTGGATTGTGATGTCATTTTTATTAATACTCATTGCATTCCACGAGAGCGCATGAGATAGAGAGATTTCCCCACTCTATCCCCATCGTTAAATTCGAAAGTTCTTAACTCGTTTATTTCTTAATCAACTTTTATTATTTCTTTACTACAGTCTTTTAATGAATCTACACTTTTATGACATTTTCCTAAAATTAAAAAAAAAATACTTAAGAGTAGTCAATCACTGGTCATTGGTCAAAGTAATGTCTTAGTTTAAAACGAATAATAAATACTAAGAAAATATATGTGCTCATTTATGATAGTTTCATTAAATAGGCATATTATACTCTTACTAAAATAACAAATACTTGCTCCAGCTGATGCTACACGTGAACAGCAAAAAGAGAAATAGATGGTTAAATATAGCATAATACGTATATAAACGAGAATGTATTGGAAATAAGGCAATAACTGGTCTTTTGAACACCCCTTTTAGAACGATAAAAATATGTTTGTTTGTAATATAATTTAACATTTAAGTGTTAAATATTATTATTCATAGAACTTTGGTAGACACTTTAAAACAATTTTTCTTCCTGAGTTTACTGTCAAAAAATTGTAATATTCTCATGGAAACTATATTTGTTGATTTATACAAAGTTAAACAACACATTACAGGTTATAATTTAAACATGATTTACTAAAACAAACAAGCCGTTTCCGTTCCCCAATGTCACTTCTTAACCTGTTTTCAAAAACGGGTACAGTGTTCCCTGATCGTTGCGCAAATAAAACCTATTTTTTTAACATAATATCCAAATTAAGTTCTTGCTATTGTACATCCCTATAAATGATAATAAAACATAATGTACTAGTACAAAAGCACCGTTCTCGTTATCCAATGTAATTTATTAATCTATCTTTCAATATTTATCCGGCATTAAGTAGTGTGTAATTATATTTTCTCTCCGATCGCTACGCAAATAATATTTCTTTTTCTAGGAAGATGTTTAAATGCAGTTCTTGCTATTATATATAAATAATGGTTATAACATATAATTTATTAATACAAATGCACTGTTTTGATTATACAATGTAATTTAATCACTAATCCTTAAATATCTACCTGCACCGAGCGGTGTGTATATAAATAACTAAATGTTTTCTCTAATCGCTGCGCAAATAATGTCTGTTTTTCTAGTAAGACGTTTTAATGAATTTTTTGCTGTTATACATGTAATGATTATAAAACATAATTTATTAAAACAAATGCACCGTTTTCGTTACGCAATATAATTTATTAGCCTATCCTTAAGCGTTTCGCACTGACCGGTACGTAACTAAACGTTCTCTCGTATCGTTATGTAAACGAATAACACTTGTTTTTTCTACATCAAACTAAAATCAAGTTTTTGCTATTCTAAAGGAAAAAAGTATCTACTTCAAAATATTTGCATATTTTTTAGTTTATTTTTTTATAATAAATTTGATGTTTTTGTTTTTTAATGTAATTTGTTAATATTCCTTTGAATACCCCTCGCTGTGCGGTATATAATTAATGTTCTGCCATATCAATTTTTTTATTCTGCAAGAAATTCAAAGGAGTTTTTGCTATTATTAAAAAAAACATTCTCTACATTAAAACTCTTATCAGGCATATAATTTAAAATTGAATACAATCAGCGTTACAATTTAAATTCATACTTGACTAACACTTGAAGTATTACTATCGAAATGTAACGACATATAAAAATAATTTTGTTTGAATATTATTGAAATGAGTGACTGTCATTTATATATATATATATATATATATATATATATATATATATATATATATATATATATATTTATATATATATATATATATATAAAGTAAGAGGGTGAATTCTGTACATGGAAAATATTTTAAAAAGCATATAGAACGATAGTAGAAGCCATAAAACTTGTTTTTCGAATTTTTATCTGTACGTCTGTAATTTGTTCTTCAATCACGCGAAATTTACTGCATAGAATTCTATGAAATGTATTGTAATAGTTTATACCCTCGAGCAACATATAGGATACTTTTTATCTGGACATTACAGATTTAAAAAAACACCCTGACTTGGTGAGGGCGTTTTTTTAAATCTTGATTATTAACGATTAATGATAACGTTTTTAGTAGACTTTATGTTCTGAGAAAAAAAAAATTAAAAATAATGCAAAAATTCCTAATAACTTTTGTTACTCCGAATTGTACGCGAACGAAGTCACGTCGGTCTAATAAATAAGTCGGTATAATTAAGTAGAACTCGTAATAAATATCGAAAAAATTGTTTTTATTTTTCCATAAATCTTCTTTTTCTTAAGTTCTTATTTTTTGCCAGAAGTCGAAAACGTAACTCGTTGCATTTTTTGTGTGTTGCGCACTTTCAGTTTTTTCAATGTTTTTCCTTTTTTGTCAGAATTAATGTTTGATCTTGGCATATGAATGGAACGGAATTTCTTTAGCTGTGGAGCAGCCAGTGACCTTCAGCATACGGAAAAAAATTCGTTTGTGACCAGATGTCAGAGTTTTAACTAAAAACAAAAGATATCTGTGTACCAAAAAGCCATAAAATCATCCGATTGGAATCGACTAAATTGTCCTAAAGTTTTTGTGGAACATATGTTTGAATATTAAGTAAATATGTCTCGAAAATGCTATGGTTTTCCAAATCCTCAAATATATCCTCATGCAATTGCCCCGAAGTACTGTAAAACAAAAGGAGTCTGAAGGCAATCTAATACTCTATAATATTGACACTTATTTAGTACTTTTTATCTTTGAATACTTTCATCTTTTTGATGACAGTTCGAACATAAAACATTTTGATGGCTTATTGCATGCAAAACATATGTAATGCTGATAATTTTGACAAAAGCGATTCCCGAAATAAAGAACATGTTCTAAATTTTTATATGTAATAAATGGTATCTATGGGTGTTACAACTAAGTTTTTTGTTATGTAAATATAGTTATAGGATTGGGACCATTGAAATTGAGGGTAATACACAGGATAGCATTATAAACTAGGACATTGTGTTAAAGCTTTACTGTATATGTATTTGCAAACTAGTAGCAGTAGTGTTTCTAAGCACTTTCTTCCTACATTTAATATGCTAATGTCACTCCTCATGTTAAAGCTACTAACTGTTTTATAAAGGCTGCGACAGTCAAATAACTATAGCAAATTTGTTTAGAATTTAGTCAACTGTTTGCTTAATCTAATACCAACTGTCTGATGAGTACCTGCAGAGGTGAATGGATTTGTGACCATTGTTGTGGCAAGTGATAATTAAGTTTATAATAATGGGTTACTATTTTAGATAAAAAATATACTATAGTACGAAATATTCTATGTTTCCAGTCTATTTGGAATCCAATTTGAGTGTTTCTACCTGCTAACTACAGTAACTTTAAATAAATGGCAGATCTCCCAATTTTTTGGAAAAGTTTGCCTTTACTTTTACTATCGCTGGAGAAAATAAAAGGGTATGTTTTAAAATGACATTTACTCTTTGATCAAAATTCAGAATAATACAAGACTTGTAAATAAAATCCTTTAATGTCAATGTATAAAATTTGTTGGCTTCTCAAACTTTAACATGTATTCCCTTCACATAGACGTCTCGAATGTTTCTGTCATCGCCCATGTAGATAAATCTCTTGAGCAAACCGATTAGCACATCTTGCCCCTGCTCCACGCTGTACGTGTAATGGTCAATTGGACCATTCTCTGCATACGGCGAGATTAGGAGGGCATCAAACTCTTTGCCCACTTGAAAGTTACCAATTTTGTGGTCCAGATTAAGAGCTAAAATTAATAAAAAGAAAATATTTAAATGTTATCGTGCAATGTGGCAATTTCCGCATAACAATAATTCTCATTTGCAATAAATGATTAATCTTCATCCATGCAATGATTACAAAATATATAAAAGTTTTATAAAATTAAAGAACTAAACTGGTAAAGAAATTACCACGACAAACAACTTATATAACATGAACATTGTACATTCTCACCGCTTAGTGTGTTGATTCATTAGAAGGACTAAAGTTGCTATAATATAAAACAATAGTGAGCTATTAATTTACACAGACGAAGAATGGCTCTTGTAATTATTCTTCAACCAAAGCCCATTTGTTTAAAGCCATGTTGCTCTACCAATTTATACTAAAATATGTCATTTACATTTTGATACATTTTGATAACAAGAGAAAACGATGCAGATATACAAGTTCAATGAAAGAGAATGAAGGTTGAATTAAGGAGCAATTTTGAGAGACAGGACAGTTTCAGACAATTTTTGGATACATTTATAAAGTGTAAATTCTTGGTGCCAGGATCCAGTTGATTCAAAAACTTAGCAACTTCGAGTCGAAAAGATTTTAAAAAAATGACATGTTTAGGGAAAAAGGAGATTGGGCCAGTTTTTAGAGACAAGACAATGTTTATGAGATAAGTTAGATTTTTTTAATTATAATTTATAGATTTTTTAATTTATTTAAAATTTGTTCCGTAAGTCTAATAGAAACGTAATATTTAACTTGTAACCGAATTTCGAGAAATTTGTGGACGAAGCAACTATTTCTATGAACTTTTTCTATGACTTTGTAACGTTATAAGAGAAACTTTAGTTGATACGGTTGACATTTTTAAAAATTTGTGTCGCATTGGTTGTAACAAAGCTCAACTTTGGTATCTTTAAATTTGTCATACACTCATAAGTAGATCGCAAAACAAGGTAGTATGTTTAAATTATGAACTTAACTAAACATGATACAATTTTCTTCTTTTGCAGTTAGGATTAAGGCGATCATGCGAGTACCCAAGAAAATTAGCACCGTCAGCTTGGACATCGTTCACGAGAACCCGGAAGGTGAACATGGGTGAGTTACCTGAATTATCTAGACATATGTGTATCTACTATTATTTAATTTTTTTACGGGCCGTGTTTATTTTTTAATATAAATTACAATTATATTAATATAAATTTCTGAAAGTAATTTTAACAATCGGGACAGGAGGTCGGTTGACGAAATTTTACCCAATTAGTTGAACTAAATCTAAATCAAAAGACAATTCCGTTCAGATTCTGCCAATCTTATCTTTAGTAAGTGAACTCTTCAAAAGTTAGTAGGTGAACTCTAAGAGAGTGAGTAGGTGAACTCTACGAGAGTTAGTAGGTGAAAGCTAAGACAGTTAGACAGCGAACTCTACAAGAGTTAGTGGGTGAACTCTACAAGAGTTAGAAGGCGAACTCTGAGAGTTAGTAGGCGAACTCTATGAGAGTTAGTAGGTAAACTCTACGAGAATTAGCAGGGGAACTCTACGAAAGCTGGTAGGTGAAATCTATGAAAATCAGTAGGTGGACTCTACAAGAGTTAGTAGATGAACTCTAAGACAGTTAGAAGGCGAACTCTACTAGAGTTATTGTGTGAGCTCTACTAGAGTTAGTAGGTGAACTCTACGAGAGTTAGTAGGTGAACCACAGAGAGTTAATAGGTGAATTCTAAGATAGTTAGAAGACGAACTCTACGAGAGTTAGTAGGTGGACTCTACGAGAGATGGTAAGTGAACTCGACGAAAGTTAGCAGGTGAACTCTACGAGAGTTAGTAGGTGAAATTTAAGACAGTTAGAAGGCGAACTCTACGAAGTTAGTAGGTGAACTTTACGACAGTTAGTAGATGAACTCTACAAGAGTTAGTAGGTGAACTCTAAGTGAGTTAATAGGTGAACTCTACAAAAGTTAGTAGGTCAACTCTATGGGAGTTAATAGCTGAACTTTACAAAAGTTAGTAGGTGAAGTCTACGAGACTTTGTAGATGATTCCTACGAGAGTTAGTAGGTGAACTCTACGAGAGTTAGTAAGTGAACTCTACAGGAGTTAGTGGGTGAATTTTAGGAGAGTTAGTCGGTGAACTTTACGAGAGTTAGTAGGTGAACTCTATGAAAGCTATAAATAACGTTTTAATGAAGAACTGAACAACCGACCTACGAAAGGAGATATTGCAATATAATCCGGATATGGAAAATTGCTTTATAAAACCGAAATTAAAATTGCAGCAAGTATAACACAGAATTTAAAATTAATTTACCCACCACAAAATGTTACTTCCGCTTTATATTTAGTGCACAGATTTTTCAAAAGTAATTTTTTTAATACGCGAATAAATTCAGATTCACGTCACAAGTGCTTGTAGACGTTACATTAAGGTTGTTTATTTAGAAACTTTCCGTTATTGACAAATTATGTAAACCAATAACAGTGCGGGCCAGACATGTTACGTGTTGTCATCAGTCACTTTACGATCCAATAAACATTTTAATTAGACGTTTCAACGATTTTAATTTGAAAGCAACCCTGTTTAAATAGTCTACCGTTTGATAAAAAAATATATATATAACTGATAGAAATTGTTAGACTGAAAGGTGAATTTCTCTAACTTTTCATTACCTATATTGTGTATATTGTCAGAAATGATAAACAATGTATGAGAAACGAATAATTTGGAAGTAATTCATTAAAAAAATCACTTTAAATTGCCACTCCGATTTACGAAAAAATATTCTTCAAAAATAAAAATTTATTATCGCACCGTCTAGTTGACTTCTAGTAGAAACTTAATTAGGTTTTAATAAAATTTAAATTTAACTATAATATATAAATAACAAAACGTCATCTTCTAGGAGAAATTTGAAAAAGGATTGCACTAATCAGTGTTTCTAGAATTGTTTAGAGAAATTTGATAAAGGGTTGCACTAATCAGTGTTTCTAGAATTGTTTAGAGAAATTTTATAAAGGGTTGCACTATCAGTGTTTCTAGAATAAATAGCGTTTATGCCTATGCCATGTGAGAAAAAATAAATATAAGTTAATTAATTAATTAGTAAGATTTTCATTAGTCAAACAAAATATAGTGTAATAAAACATAGAATCGAATGTACGTTTTTTTAATAAATATTTATCAAAATAAAATGACGTTTTAGGTTAGGCGTTTTTTCCAATAAGCTACAGAAATACATTTTTTAAACGAAGATAGTAGAAACAAAATTAAGAAAATATATAGCGAGTAAAGAAAAATATTGCTATTAGCAATAAAATTGTTTTTCAAATTTTGTTTTCAAAAGTTGTTTCTTGTTGTAAAATGTTAAATCGGTTAATTGTTAGTAGCTATACTGCTTTAGGTAATATTCATTAATTTATTTTGTAAAACAAATGTTAAATAAGTTAATCGTCAGTAACTACGCTACTTTAGGTAATAGGGTTTTAAAAAAAATTATTTAATCGTTTTTCAATCATAACTATATCTGTCGTGGGTTTTTTCAATATTTTTAATTTTGCTTTTTATTAAATATTTTCAATGTGCAGAATTCACTCTGTTACAATTGTATTATATCTGTAGATGAATAGAGCTCGTAGTCCGAATAGTATATATAACAATTGTACTATTTACTTGATAATAGTATTCCGATTAAATTATTTAAATATATTGCCTAGCACATCTTACACAAGTAAGAAAAAAAAAAGTTAATTTCCCTAAAATTATGGTTATTATGATAAACTCTGTTTGCTTGTTAAATGTTACAAAATACAGTCAGATTTTAATCGCTGATAACTGCGAGACCAATAACGCGTTAACAATGGTTGGACCCACAACGAATAGAGCATATCAGTACTTGTTTGTTGTGCTGTATTTGTTTTGTCTGTGACATCATTGGACTAGTATAGGTACATGCGCGTGATTGTTGCGAATTAGCATTGTGTAAAGTTATAAATTAGTGTAGCGTGGAAACACGGTCAGCTAGGATGATGATTTGAGTATCATTGTGAACAGCTTGCTGAGGACTACTAGGATATAAAATAAGGCAATGAAAATATTTGCCGGAATATAAGTCAAAATCGGTATTAAATGGAAAATTAAAAAAATAATAGATATCGTCTGATATGAAATATAAATATGCTTGGAATTATATAAAAATCAGAAGGAACCTCGTATTAAAGCGAATCCAAGAAACTTCACATTAAAATGAATCCAAGAACAGGACTGAACAAATTCGAGAGCTACAAGAGCGTCGAAAAGAAAATGAGAAAAAAAACACGCAAAGCAATTACTTAGCTAGCACAACGGGCACACAGCGACTAGCAATTCTGGTTACACAATGGTTACTCAGGTAGGCTATTAGCAAAGATCTTTGCCACCTGAAGATGTTGTAATACAACGAAACCTAGGTCGTGGTAAAGAACTTAAAGAAAGTAGAAATAATACTACATCACGTAGTTTCATTTAATTGTGAATAATGAACTTCTCATCAAACAAATCTCAATCAATCAAAAATATTCGGTGCTCCAAACAACCCATTTTAGGGTAATATTGAAGCTACGTTAAATTTTCGCAGCAGCCAACAAATCGCTACATATTTTGTAATAATAAAAACCTAAATAATATTTGTCTGAGGATTTTGGAGGGCAAGCTTGGTACACGAAAAGTTGCTGCTTTCTGTGGTGCATGTGACTTATCAATTGATAAAGCAAGTTATAATTGCTCCAAAAAATCCTTCATAAATTTTTCAGAATTTTATTAAGGATATCTATATTGCTAAAATGTCCATAAAATCATATTTCTTTCCCATATATCCGAAACTGCTTAAATTAAAATTAAAGAAACAAAAAAGTGAAAGGCCCAGTTCGGTCAGCGCAGTAGATCATTCTCGAAGACCTCGAGATAAAATCATGACAGGTATTTTGTATAATTTAATTATCAATCTCTTTAAGACAGTGGTTACTCTGAGTAACCATTGTATAACCAGAATTGCTAGTCGCTGTATGCCCGTTGAGCTAGCTAAGTAATTGCTTTGCGTGTTTTTTTCTTATTTTCTTTTCGACGCTCTTGTAGCTCTCGAATTTATTCAGTCCTGTTCTTGGATTCATGTTAATTCGAAGTTTCTTGGATTCATTTTAATACGAGGTTCCTTCTGATTTTTATATAATTCCAAGCATATTTATATTTCATAGCAGACGATATCTATTATTTTTTTAATTTTCCATTTAATACCGATTTTGACTTATATTCTTTAACTTATTGATGACTTTTCACTATGATTTGACTTATTTATTTCAACGAAACCTAGGTCGTGGTAAAGAACTTAAAGAAAGTAGAAATAATACTACATCACGTAGTTTCATTTAATTGTGACTAGATATATACTTTATAGCATATATATATATATATATATATATATATATATATATATATATATATATATAAAGATGATATTTACGTACTCTTGTCATACATAATAATAATCATGATTATTATTAATAAGTTTTTGACGTTACCTTAGATGCATCAGTTCGAATTTTGTAAATTGGTCAGAATTTAAAAAAATAAAAAATAACTAAACCTTTTTTAAATTAAGTTCTATTACCCAACCATATTACACACAGGCCCACTTATATTATTGTAGCTCTTGGTAAATCCAAAACTTTTCTTATAATCATCTTAAAACCTTTTTGTGATTAATGTCTCAACATAAAGTACTACTAAGACCACAATTTAATTAAAAGCTCATGGCCTACCAAATAGGTTAAAAACGCATCGTTTTTAGGGTCACCCTATCAAATTTTTAAGTCATAACTTTTCTGAAAATGAGCCGTGAAAGATGGAAATAGATTCAAACGTTTGAATTATCTTATAAGTTGCAGTTTTACACCTTAAATAATAAAAAATACACTTAAAATTAAATTCTTTTATTAATAGATAAAAGGTTGAAGGTTAACTGCACTCACCGTTCGAGTTTCACCGATATATGACGCTACACTAAAGCCATCTAGTTTCATTGAAATAAAGCTTAATATTTAAACTACAGATGACAGATGACGCTATACATTATTTCTTCTAACTTAAACACATCACTTTTAGAATATTATTCTATCATAATATTAATATTTTTATGTTTATCATATGTCATTATTCGTGCTGTACTTAAACATATGAACGAGTGAGTACGTTAGGTTAGGTTGTGTCACATAACATTAACCATAATGTATTAATTATTTAATATAAAGTTTATAAAAAGCACATCTGTTATTCAATTAACCATAAACAAAATTATTCAAAATAACGAAGTTAACCGCAAACTCAAGAGTTTTATTTATAAACTTTTTTGTTGTTAAGGAGTTAGGGTACCAATGTCCTATTTATTAGTAACTGACAAAATAATCTAAGTTAATTAAGTATTACAATTCGTTATTTTCCATTGTTCCATGTCCGACAAAGGAATGTAATTATTAGCTTCGCTACAAAAACTGTCTAAGCGCTAGTCACAAAAAGTAAATGTTAAGAAACTAAAATACGTATAATAAAATTGTAAACTGTGTCTGCGCGCATATCACGCAAATAGCAATGGACTGATTTTAATTAAATTTTGCTGTTTAACACCTTAAAGACTAGTTCAACTTGACCATAGAAGTCCGCCGTATATATCAGTTGTGTACATTAAAGGAAATAAATAAATAAGTACATAAGATCGTGTAAAATGAGCCCATATAATTAGCTTATATATTATTATAAGTGTATTTATTAAAAAACATGATGAACCAATATGCGATATTATTTTATAACACAGATTGTTTGAATTGTGCAACCCTCATTTGTTACGCTAATATAATTTAATCACAAGTAATGTTACAAATCCGAAAGTTGATGGCTTTGTTACTTAATAACACTATAGTAACTTAACGAATCTCTTGTTAAACTTTGGCAAGCTGATTGTGAGTGTGATGCAGTAATTCGAAGGTCGTAACCCACTACTTCTCTCGCGTGAAATACTAACACCACAAAAATTTTATTTGTTTGTTTGTACTATATTGCGCTCAAACGGCTGGATAATATTTTTGTGAAACTTATTATAGATTTTACTATATTATTATTATATTATTAAAATTTATACATAGGTTACTTTTTATTTCAAAATCTACCCTAATTTAGGATAAACTTGGTGTTCTTTACTAAGTAATAAACATTTAGTACTAATTTTGATTGGGCAACGTAAAATTTACTCTCTTTATTCTATGTACTATGTATAGTACCTTAAATAAATAATTTAATTGGTTCTGAGTACTTAGAGTGGACAACGTATGAAATAAACCTATTGTTGCTCCTTTACCTCAAGGCATTTATTAGATTACACGTTTTAATAGAAAATCAACGAAGCTGAAGTCACTTACAAAAGCTAATTAAATTATAATAGTCTGATATACATTACATACGAGGGTGGGTCAGAAAATTAAAGATATGGATGGGATGGTGAGAAGTGGGGTCTGGTTTGCCGATATAATCGCTAATGAGAGAATCATTACCAGTTTATATACAAAGTTTTAGCTTAATTGTGTCATTAACCTCTGATCTATCATCTATCAAGCAACTCACTCCGAAAGAAATTATCGACTACTGAAGGTTGCTTACCCATATAATTGCTAATGAGAGAATCATTACCAGTTTATATACAAAGTTTTAGCTTAATTGTGTCATTAACCTCTGATCTATCATCTATCAAGCAACTCACTCCGAAAGAAATCATCGACTACTGAAGGTTGCTTACCCATATAATTGCTAATTAGAGAATCATTACCAGTTTATATACAAAGTTTCAGCTTAATTGTGTCATTAACCTCTGATCTATCATCTATCAAGCAACTCACTACGAAAGAAATCATCGACTACTGAGGGTTGCTTACCCATATAATTGTTAATTAGAGAATCATTACCAGTTTATATACAAAGTTTCAGCTTAATTGTGTCATTAACCTCTGATCTATCATCTATCAAGGCACTAACTCCGAAAGAAATCATCGACTACTGAGGGTTGCTTACCCATATAATTGCTAATTAGAGAATCATTACCAGTTTATATACAAAGTTTCAGCTTAATTGTGTCATTAACCTCTGATCTACCATCTATCAAGCAACTCACTCCGAAAGAAATTATCGACTACTGAGGGTTGCTTACTCATATAATTGCTAATGAGAGAATCATTACCAGTTTATGTACCAAGTTTCAGCTTAATTGTGTCATTAACCTCTGATCTATCATCTATCAAGGCACTAACTCCGAAAGAAATCATCGACTACGGAGGAAATCGATTTTCGAGCCGACATCAAGTTCTTGAGAAAGCAAGGAAAAACACCACAAGTAATTTTCAATGAGATGTTACGGGTTTTCCGGGATACAGAGGGTATCTTTCTCGTTGACTTCCAAGATAAGTGTGTTTCTATAATGAGAGAGCACTACGTTGTTATACTAGACCAGCTTAAAGAATTATTGAATGAGAATTGACGAGCGAAATTAGTGAAAGTTGTGCTGATTTTGCGCGACTATGTGCCTGTACACTTTACAAGTGCGCTTTTACAATATTGCAACAACCGACTCAAAAGCCCCTTGCGTCTATTACTAGTTACAAAAAAGAAGCTTCGTGAAAAAAAAATTAGCACTCATGAAGAGGTCAAGTCTGCAATTTCAGTCTATTTTCAAAATGAAGAAAAAATATTTTTGTTTTAAAGTACAAACAAGTTAATCGACAGATCTGGGAAATAAATTAGGGTTAAGGGAGAATATTTTGAAAAGGAAAAATCGCATCACATTTTTTTTTCAAACAAAAGCTGAATACCACTCAATGATTGACTTAACACGAAATCTCCAGAACGTTGAAACCTACAAACTTGAAATTTGGCAGGTATGCTTATCATCGTTCCTAGGTGCTATGAAAATGGTGGTACTCGCAGAAGATTGTATGAGAATTTCGAAATCATTAAGTTCGGAGACATGAAAATTTATATTTAGACTCTCAGAGTGAAATATAGAAATCCAGTTTCAGGGTCTTCAGAAAATACGTAAAATAGATAATACGGCTAAATGTAAATAATTATTGTACAAAAAGGCGAATGCAACCCTGGTCCCTTTTTGCCCGGTCGAAGCCGAGATGGGCGGTTAACGTTGTATTAATTTTGAGAATTTTATGAATATTGAAAAGTTTATAACATATTCTCTTTAAATATTGCACTACATAATGCAAATGCTTATGAATATTTTTGCAGTGAAAATATTATAATTCACTTGGCTTTTGAAAAAATTAAAGACATTTATATATTGAATTATGCTTATATCGACGGTGTATTTTTTTCAAAGCACGTAATTAATACTAAATCATATTATAATTTTTTGACAGATTTTGAAAATAGAAATTAAAGAAAAAGAAAATTAAAATTTGTACATCAAAGATGTACTACTGGATCATTACAAAACGTAACTATCCAATTACTTTACTGTCCAATTATCATCAGAGAAAAAACTATGACAGAACGAATTTCTGAAACATTTATATTGGTATAGCAGACTGGTTTCTGTGGGTTCCTGAATACAAATTAAGATGATTATAATAATTTTTCTTCGTATGTAAGGGTAAACAAAGGTCCAGTAACAAACACACACCGAGCGCCATGCGGCACCATTAAGGCGATAAACGACGCGACTCGCAACGCACCAAACACCTTATTCGATCTTGAATAGAGAGCGATGCTAGTATTATTTCGCAGAAAGAAAAATGCATTATATTCGTGATATTTTTTCTTGCATAGAAGTTCATTTCATGATACCTTTAAATATAATTTCGATTGAGAAAATGTTAAAAAATACATTTCTGTATTGAAAATAAGTTATTTCTACATTACACATTCCTAAAGCAAAAACATTTACAAAGTATTTTTTTCTTATATTTTCCAGACGAAAAAAAAAATCTTGCAAGCCAATTAGTCAGAAGTTATACTTTAATATATATATCAACAATCTTTTCAAATTATATCAATGGACTTTCAATTCTCCCACAGACCCGGCAAACCAGGCGAGTATCCCCCAGGAACGTTCGAAATGAATGAAGTTAATGAAAACGGCCACAAAACCGACAAAGATATACCAAATGATAACGACAAAAGGTAAGTTTTTAAATGTATTACTGTTTGTGTATAGTACGTTGATTGTGTATTCATCATCAAGTGACTGATTGATACGCGATATGTATGCAATTAGATCAGTGAAAATCCTTCCAGAAAAACAATGTCCATAAGTATATGAAACCTTTAAATTTGTTTATTGAAGTAATATAATTTAAGAGACATTGACATAGAACTATTCAATATATATGTGTATATACACACACACACATGTATATATATATATATATATATATATATATATATATATATATATATATATATATATGTATATATATCCTGGAATAAGTACCAAAGTTAGATGCTATTCGTTGACTATAAAGGTATAAATTATTGTTGGAATCAAACGTAAAACACGTCCTTTTACTAATTGAATGCAAAAAAAAATATTATACATAACTCTTTTTAACACACCCAATACTTGCCTGGAGCGCGGTGCTTACCAGTGCTTACCCGGGCTTAGATGTCTTCGCAGCTGTTCGCGGGCTGTTCCCCTGAGTGGCGTTGAGTAACGTGTGTAAGTATCGTATATACGGAAA
Source organism: Druceiella hillmani (assembly GCA_039881145.1). NCBI lineage: Eukaryota > Metazoa > Arthropoda > Insecta > Lepidoptera > Hepialidae > Druceiella > Druceiella hillmani. The sequence goes on from JAYKKI010000049.1 coordinate 5,577,840, forward strand.
AGACACCAAATAATTATGAATATTATTTTCAACGTTCTGAAAAAGGCATCATTTTAATTTTATTTTAACGACAATCAACTATTTTTCAATGAACGAATAACATCTTTGTTTGTCCGATACTTGTTCCCGGACGCTTTGTACATATATATATATATATATATATATATATATATATATATATATATATATACATAATGTAGCGGCGTTCATAGGTCTATGATTTATATCAAAGTAAAGAAAAATGGTCGATGTTTATGAAGTTTAACATTAATTTACATACAACTCACGGCTCCTCTTAGTAATCGACCCCATATGTTGTTATACAAGCACGCGATAAGTGAGAACTTTATGACTCTCTACCCACGATTAGTCCGCCTAGATAGTAAGTGAAATTCAATGTTATCTTTTATTCTTTATTAATACGTTAAATTGTAATATAGATCCTATTTTTTTCAAAATGCTCAAATTTTTTCACTGCTGATCGCCTAGACTCTCTAATATCCTCAGGCGATATCACTCAAACGACACCGCCATAAATAAATTAAACCGCATATTTGCATTTCATTGACGTCTATCTACTAAAACACACTTCCGTAAAACCTTGAAATGTCGCTTAATCTCGTATTTATTCTAAAGGCATCGTTAAAGAAGAGAAACGGCCAACAACTTTGTGCATTATAAAATAAAGATTAAATTGTTGAGTTGATGATGAGGCTTGAAAATTTTTTGTTGAGATTATAAATTCGTTTAATCTGTTTTGAATTAAGTTTATTATATTTAAAACATATTATACAAGGTTGTCTGCCTGTCATCAGGTGATTTTACCGACATGAAGCCATTACTTTGCGAAAAACGCGACGTTTATTAACATGCAAACTTTATCACGGTAAATTTGATTCATTAACAAGCGTTATGTGCAACAGTCAAGCTAAGCAAAGACCGAGCACTGGATTATATTTATGGTTTTAGTGATAAATTGCACACACTAAACGTGTCGCTGTATTTTTCCTTGTCCCAAAAAAGGCATCCAAATATTATTATAATGCGATAAGACTGTGGCCCGAGAAAATAAAAAGGATTTGGATAAGTATAATTTTAATCCATTCGGGTCTAATACTCGATAAGATAATGTTTCGATCTTCTTCTAAAGATCTTTGCTAATATCCCACCTGAATATGTTGTAATACAACGAAACCTAGATCGTAGTAAAGAAATTAAAGAAAGTAGAAATAATACTACATCACGTAGTTTCATTTAATTGTGAATAATTAATTTCTACAAAATTAACGCCAAATATATTCAATATCCTATCTTTTATATTAGAATATATTATCTACGTGAAAATTTCACTGAAAGAAAATCAAACAAATAGATAAATAGAAAACTTATCACTTTTATTATATCAGTAAGAGTATCTCTTCTTCTTCTTCTTTTTGGTACTACAGCCTAGAGCAGGCCAGGGCCGTCCCGGCGAGCTTTTTCCATAGGAGTCTATCAGATGCTTAATGTCTCCAATTAGTAACCTTTAATATCTTTAAGTTGTTCTCGACATCACCAAGCCATCTGAGTGCAGGTCTTCTCCGTTTCCTGGTACCCCCTGGCTTGTTAAGAGTTAGTAACTTGGTCGGGTTGTTATCTTCTGATCTAAATAAGTATCGCAAGATCCCTTATTCAGTTTGATTTGATGACTTTAATAATGTATGGTTGTTTATTTCGATTATAACTTTAATTGTAATAGGAATATTTAGGTTTCTTAATATTACTTAAATACCGTAACAGAATTGTGACAAATATAAAATAACCCACGGTTAGATAAAAGTAAATCATGCCGGTGTGATCTGAAATTAATCGACCCATGAATAATACAACGTCGCATAGTATCGATAATTTAAAGTTATCGACAATCTATTAAAGTATTGTTGTTAAATTTAAATTATCAGTAACATCGTTATTTTGTCAATCCCGAATCCTTAACTGTCGTTATATATCATAAGTGTCTGCTGTTTAATTTGTCTTCTTTAAAGACATAAAGACATGCGAGTAATTAAAATTTTACGCAATAATTTTACAAAAAAATCAAACGTTTCAATACGCGTGGTTTAAATAAAACTACTTTCTTCCTAATTTAGCATTAACAATTGCCATCACTTTGACTACGACAAGTTCAAGTTAGCTATATCGGTATGAATAAAATGTTGGAAACATTTAATTTTAGTCTTTCGTAATATGAGGACCATTTTGAAGATACAATATTATATATGAAGAATTATATTTGTATTTGAAAAGAAAAAGTATTTTCAAAATCGGTGAAGGTAAATTTTAGAACAATTTTAGTGAATGTTTTCGGAAATATTTCTTGGATTCTAAGTAGATGTCAATTTTTCAGATAACAAATTTTGTGTAGAGAAATTTTAAGCAAAAAATTGCACACTTTTTATTATTCCAAAACTATTTTTTGTAAATACGTCATGAATTTTTTTTAATGTATTAATTTGTTTTTCACCCAATTTTTGGCTTTTCTAATCTTATTTTCAAAATATTATACATACAGAAAAACATTTCTAAAATAGTTGTCATATTTAAGATAGGTGATGTTGGCCACAAAATGGCCAAAAAACGCCTAGCTTTTAAAGCAATTGGGTACTTGACTACTCCATAATTTACTATCTTTAGTAAAACATGATGTAGACACAGCCAGTAATGAAATAATAATAAAAATTGATTAAAAAAATATAAGAAATTTTCAAATTGGGTTGTGATATTTCCTTGTTTTGTTTGCCTCTGTGGAATACAATGAGTTTTACTAAGTATGACGTCACAATGTTGTAGTACCGTCCTTGTCTAAACATTAAGTTTTTATACCGCATCAGCCAGTATCTAGAAATTAAGATTTATAAAAAAGCAAAGACTTGGTTAACCGGATAAATCTGTCAAGAATTATGAACTGTGGAGTATTTATACTACAAAAAGCAGTGACTTTCAGTTTTAAACTTAGTATAAAGTAGCATTTAATTTGTATCAACAAAATGTATTTGGTATTCTATATGGTTGTGTTTGATACGAAGTAGAATATAGTAAAATGAGTATAGCGAATCATTTTCTATGGGATTCTGAGTACAAAATACCACGATCACAATCGGTCATTTTTTTCGAATGTTATTTCTCTCTTCAGGTATTTTAACGTTACCGAAAGGGTTAGGTGTAAACACTCCGGCCGCCGAGAGATATCATAAAAGCAATAAGCTACAACGAAGCATACACCTTACATGGTTTTAAATATTGAGCAACGTTATTTCGCTGAAAAAAAATATTATATGTACTAGTAATTCAATCTTTTCTTTAGTTTTATTTTTAATGAAGTTTCTGTTTATGATAACGAAACGTTTGAAAGTAATCATGATACCGAAAATATTGAGGAGCACAAGAAGATAAATTAAAACCCGGCTACGAAAAAAAACTGGAAAGCACGAAATACATACATTTATAACCTCTGAAATTTATAACGTTTTATACCCTAGGACACTCTATGGATCAAAATGATTTGTTGAAATCACTTTAGTAGTTTAGCCTGTACGGGGGAACAAACTTACTTACGTACATACATAGCCTGTAAAACTCATAACGTTATATTACTCTAGGATACTGTCTGGATCAAGATGAATCTAACGACATCTCATTTGCTGAAATCGATTTAATAGTTTAATCTGCAGGAGGTAACAAACTTACTCACATATATACATAGCCTATGAAATTTATAACGTTGTATACCTAGGACACTCTCTGGATCAAGACGAATCTAAGAATACCTTATTTATTGAAATCACTTTAGTAGTTTAGCCTGTACGGGGGAACAAACTTACTCACATACATACGTACATACATAGCCTGTAAGATTCATAACGTTATATTACTCTGGAACACTCTCTAGATCAAGATGAATCTAATGACATCTCATTTGTTGAAATCGATTGAATACTTTAATCTGTAGGAGGTAACAAACTTACCTAGGACACTTTCTGGATCAAAACGAATCTAAGGATACCTTATTTGCTGAAATCACTTTAGTAGTTTAGTTTGTACAAGGGAACAAATTAACTCACTTATATACATAGCCTGTGAAATTCATAACCCTTCCTCTGCTGTAGGAAATAATTTGTAATTGAAGATTTTTCAGTAAAAAAAGCCCAAATCAGGAAATGTCAGTTTATTTCAGTTTGAGAGGAATTGGTAAGTAATTCTTTCTATACTAATTAAACAACATAATGTATACAGCAAAACTGGTTTTGTCAGAACGTCTTTCCTGACCTAAAATAATAGTAAGTATCGCCTGTTGCAAGTATATTTCATTTAATTTTTTTTTAAATTTTCCTTCACATAACGAACTAATAAGGAACGTACTCACGTAACCGAGAGATATGAAACTACAATGTCGAAGCTTGAAGGACACGGTCGGCGGTCAGAGCGAGGAAAACTCGATTCGACTACGTAAAACGGCCGGTGTAAACTGTTGTAATCATTTTCATTACAGTCACGTTCATTACAGTCACGTTCAAAATTGCTCTGTGTGTTTGACGATATGTTTGTGTGTATCGACCGTGTATTGTGTGAGCAGCTAAAGTGACATTATTTTTCCTTCTATTTTATAAGGCCAAACCGTTTTGGTAACGAGTATTAATTTATTAAAACTACATTGAGTAAAATCAGTAACATAAAATAAAAATCATTAAACTGTTCCTGTTTATAAACGGAGTCTGAGCAACAATTTGCAATATTATGTCATTTAATATGCAATACTTGTTCAAAATTGCAGTGATATTATTTTTTCCTTCTGTTTATAAGGCCAAACCGTTTTTGGTAATGAGTATTAGTTTATTAAAACTACATTGAGTAAAATCAGTAACATAGAATAAAAATCATTAAACTGTTCCTGTTTGTAAACGGAGTCTGAGCAACAATTTGCAATATTATGTCATTTAATATGCAATACTTGTTCAAAATTGCAGTGATATTATTTTTTCCTTCTATTTATAAGGCCAAACCGTTTTTGGTAATGAGTATTAGTTTATTAAAACTACATTGAGTAAAATCAGTAACATAGAATAAAAATCATTAAACTGTTCCTGTTTGTAAACGGAGTCTGAGCAACAATTTGCAATATTATGTCATTTAATATGCGATGCTTGTTCATAATTGCAGTGACATTATTTTTTCCTCCTATTTTATAAGGCCAAACCATTTTGGTAATGAGTATTAGTTTATTAAAATTACACATTGAGTAAAATCAGTAACATAAAACAAAGATTATTAAAACGCTCATATTTGTAAATGGAGTCTGAGCAACAACTTGCAATATTATGTATTTGTTCAAAATTGCAGTGACATTATTTTTTCCTTCTGTTTTCTAAGGCCAAGCCGTTTTTGGTAATGAGTACTAGTTTATTAAAACTACACATTGAGTAAAATCAGTAACATAAAACAAAGATCATTAAAACGTCCCTGTTTGTAAACGGAGTCTGAGCAACAATTTGCAATATTATGTCATTTAATATGCAATGCTAGTTCAAAATTGCAGTGACATTATTTTTTCCTTCTATTTTATAAGGCCAAACCGTTTTTGGTAATGAGATTAGTTTATTAAAACTACACATTGAGTAAAATCAGTAACATAAAACAAAGATCATTAAAACGTCCCTGTCTGTAAACGGAGTCTGAGCAACAATTTGCAATATTATGTCATTTAATATGCAACGCTTGTTCAAAATTGCAGTGACATTATTTTTTCCTTCTGTTTTCTAAAGCCAAGCCGTTTTTGGTAATGAGTACTAGTTTATTAAAACTACACATTGAGTAAAATCAGTAACATAGAATAAAAATCATTAAACTGTTCCTGTTTGTAAACGGAGTCTGAGCAACAATTTGCAATATTATGTCATTTAATATGCAATGCTTGTTCATAATTGCAGTGACATTATTTTTTCCTCCTATTTTATAAGGCCAAACCATTTTAGTAATGAGTATTAGTTTATTAAAATTACACATTGAGTAAAATCAGTAACATAAAACAAAGATTATTAAAACGCTCATATTTGTAAATGGAGTCTGAGCAACAACTTGCAATATTATGTATTTGTTCAAAATTGCAGTGACATTATTTTTTCCTTCTGTTTTCTAAGGCCAAGCCGTTTTTGGTAATGAGTACTAGTTTATTAAAACTACACATTGAGTAAAATCAGTAACATAAAACAAAGATCATTAAAACGTCCCTGTTTGTAAACGGAGTCTGAGCAACAATTTGCAATATTATGTCATTTAATATGCAATGCTAGTTCAAAATTGCAGTGACATTATTTTTTCCTTCTATTTTATAAGGCCAAACCGTTTTTGGTAATGAGTATTAGTTTATTAAAACTACACATTGAGTAAAATCAGTAACATAAAACAAAGATCATTAAAACGTCCCTGTCTGTAAACGGAGTCTGAGCAACAATTTGCAATATTATGTCATTTAATATGCAACGCTTGTTCAAAATTGCAGTGACATTATTTTTTCCTTCTGTTTTCTAAAGCCAAGCCGTTTTTGGTAATGAGTACTAGTTTATTAAAACTACACATTGAGTAAAATCAGTAACATAGAATAAAAATCATTAAACTGTTCCTGTTTGTAAACGGAGTCTGAGCAACAATTTGCAATATTATGTCATTTAATATGCAATGCTTGTTCATAATTGCAGTGACATTATTTTTTCCTCCTATTTTATAAGGCCAAACCATTTTAGTAATGAGTATTAGTTTATTAAAATTACACATTGAGTAAAATCAGTAACATAAAACAAAGATTATTAAAACGCTCATATTTGTAAATGGAGTCTGAGCAACAACTTGCAATATTATGTATTTGTTCAAAATTGCAGTGACATTATTTTTTCCTTCTGTTTTCTAAGGCTAAGCCGTTTTTGGTAATGAGTACTAGTTTATTAAAACTACACATTGAGTAAAATCAGTAACATAAAATAAAGATCATTAAAACGTCCCTGTTTGTAAACGGAGTCTGAGCAACAATTTGCAATATTATGTCATTTAATATGCAATGCTTGTTCAAAATTGCAGTGACATTATTTTTTCCTTCTATTTTATAAGGCCAAACCGTTTTTGGTAATGAGTATTAGTTTATTAAAACTACACATTGAGTAAAATCAGTAACATAAAACAAAGATCATTAAAACGTCCCTGTTTGTAAACGGAGTCTGAGCAACAATTTGCAATATTATGTCATTTCATATACAATGGTAACAAAATTGCTTGATATCTGATTTATGTCAGATTTCATTGCTTGATGTCAGATTTCAGCACGATTAACGAAAGCCGATTCACAATCAGTGGTTGTGCTATGCTGTTTTAAAAAAAATGGCTATTATACCTAGATTAATCATATAAGTCTATACTAACAATATTTGTTGTGTAAAGACCGTATTTATTCATAAGTAATAAAGTTAAAGTGGATGTAGTTACTTATCCAAGCGAATATTTGCATATTTGGTATAAGATTTAGAAAAATTGTAAATCTCTTTTTTTCTTAAAGTAGGGTAATTAGGCCAGAATATTAGATTGACTTATGTTTAGTGTCAATTACTATTCATAACTATTAGGCATATTCAGTTCATGAAATATTTTCTTCTTAATAAATTGTATGTGTAAACCGCCATTCTTTTTCAGATCTTTAATACTATATCAATTTCAATCTATATCACCAATTCATATCATTAATTCGTCTGCTTCCAATCTATATCATCAATCCGTCTGCTGTACACTTCATTAGTGCAGAGCCGATTAGAATCCGGCTCCATTATTCGGAGCCCACACGAAGCCAAGTACAGTTTGATGATTGAACGTGTGCAAAAGACATTTCTTCGATATCTGTATATGAGACAGTTTGGTTACTTCCCTCTTCTATTTCCTACCGATTCCCTCTTGAGTATGCTAGGTTTCCATCCTTTGCAGCTCAGAAGAGACGTTGCACTTATGAAGTTTACTTTGTAGCTATTAAAAGGTAAAATTCTATGCTCTGTATTATTGAGTGAATTTTCATGCTTTGTACCTGACAATTTCCTGCGTTTCCGCAATCATAACCTGTTTGTTATACCACCCTCTAGAATCGAACTATATCGGAATTCTCCAGTCTCCGCAGTCCGCAATGCTCAACCACCTGATCGTGGTCGCACCAGATTATGATTTATTGATGATGAGTGAAAGTAAATTTGTCGAATGTGTTGTTATGTTTTATATTTGTTTGTATTCATGTTTAATACATGACTTCTTTGGTTTTAATTTGTTAAACCATTGATTCTTATTGTCACGAATAGGTTATCTGTAATGTACCGATAAATGTATACAAATAAATAGATAAATAATAACTTTGCTTGCTCATGTATCAATTCGTTATTGTGCGTTATACTTGATTTTAAAATAGTTTTGATTCGATTTGTAATACGAAAGAAAATAATAAGTATAAATACGTTTACAAATAGATATAGAAGTATTTTATTTAACTGCTCATTGACGTATCACCGTTAATTGCAAAATTACAATTATATCATTATAATTTTTGATTCAATCTATACTACGAAATAAAAATAAATACGTTAACAAATAGATATAGAAGTATTTTATTTAACTGCTCATTGACTTATCACCGTTAATTGCAAAATTACAATTATAACATTATAATTTTTGATTCATTCTATACTACGAAATAAAAATAAATACGTTAACAAATAGATATAGAAGTATTTTATTTAACTGCTCATTGACTTATCACCGTTAATTGCAAAATTACAATTATAACATTATAATTTTTGATTCAATCTATACTACGAAATAAAAATAAATACGTTAACAAATAGATATAGAAGTATTTTATTTAACTCTTCATTGACATATCACCGTTAATTGCCAAATTACAATTATATCATTATAGTTTTTAATTCAATTTATAATACGAAATCAAAATAAATACGTTAACAAAAAGATATAGTAGTATTTTATGTAACTGCTCATTGACATATCACCGTTAATTGCCAAATTACAATTATATCATTATAGTTTTTGATTCAATTTAAAGTACGAAATAAAAATAAATAAGTTAACAAATAGATACAGCTGTATTTTTTGTAACTGCTCATTGACATATCACCGTTTGTTGCCAAATTATAATTACATCATTATAGTTTTGTTTAGTTTCAAGTCGGTTTCGTGATTGTTAGAGATACAGGTTTAATTTTGTAATATTGTAACTTAGCCTATGTTTTTAAAGTACGATAAGTTGAACAAAACGTGTTCTAAAGATTTAAATAAATAATTAGAATAGTGTTTAACAAAAAAAGTTGACTCATGCAAGTACAACTCTGACAAGGAAATTACTTGTCTTACTGACAGCTTAAATGGCGTATATTTTCAGCAATTATGGTTAATAACCCATAGAAGAGGCGCTTGTCGTCAGCGATTTTTAGCGTTATAGTATTGATGACGTTTTATTAACAAAAGACCTTTAACCTACAACCTAACTATCTGGCTAAATGAACTTTGGCGCTACGGAGTCAATGACGTTATATTAAAAAATACATGTCACTGGCTTTAAGGGCTAAAGAGATCCTCGAAAGGCAAGCTATTACTTCTCTGGTACTTTTCGATATTTTTTTAAAATTTTCATCCCTTAATTGGTCGTAAAACGATCAACATATTGACACATCAAAAAAGTTACGTATTTCCTTCTCTCGATTACGATTTTAAATAATTTTTAAATTTCCTACTTTTACCTCTTTACTTTAGACTTTATAGTTATTACGTGTCTGGACATTTGTTTATAAATAACGTACGCGAAAGTTGTTTATAAATACCTTTGCGCTTAAAAACAAACGAATATTTTAAAATATCACGTCTTTCAGAAGAATATGGAATGTACAGTGAATGACACGTGCTATAAAGTGCTTGCAAATCTGTCCAATAAATTAAAATCTCATCCGGCTATTTGATGTACGCAGTATGTTGCCTATTACTAACCTAACCTAATATGATATAGAAATAATGAATACCTCATGGCTTATTAATATTAAAAATCTTTAAAATCTTTACTTTAATGCTGGTGACGACAAAACCATTTATATCCCATGCGCCTAAAATATTTTGCATTTTGGGCTATTCCTACAAAAACAGCCCAGAAGTATATACTTTTCTATATAAGTACTTTCTTAGGCTCTTCATCTTTTTCTTTGTAGACTGAGTGCAGGCGCTACCAGGAGTCACTTTTTTATTCCTTTGTAAGAGCAAGATTACGCGGTAGGTGGCACGCTTAGTAGCAAGAGTTAAGCTGATCGTTTAAATGGCTTAAACCAGTGAATCAACACTTTGGGTGTATCGGACGTGGCCATACCGCTTACTTGGTGACACACTTAATGCCTGAGTAGTAACCTAGTGGTTAGCGACTCGAACGGACATATCATTTCTTTGCTTCGATTTACCTGTATCCATCATCGGAGAATTTATGGTAGCATCGGTTTTTAAGCGGGCGTCATGGTGGAATCCATCCTCCTTGATAAATATAATTGATTTCGCCCCTCTTCAGTTTTTTAGTTATAGTTAGAAATATTATGCCCGTTACTTAACATTTATGACGGGGAAACCGTTTGTCGTGTTTCGTATCTGTCAAACTCTCAGTCATTCTTCATTTCTATTGGTTGTTGCTGAACTACCAATCTTTCTTCCTTTAAATCTCAAATTAGTTTTATTTTGAAACCGGAATCTTCAGATTCAGACAACCCCCACGCAGGTGATGGAGTTGAGGAAGATGAAGATGATATTGCACGCATTATTCGTGTAAATTATTATGTAGTTTCATGTTTGCCTATTTTTGTGGAACTTTTGTTTTATAAGTTTTTAATTGCGAAGTCATAGCCAAAGTAATTAAAAGATTACTTTAGTTGCTAAGTGTGTATAATTTAACTAAACTACTCGCTTCTAAAGAAAAAGTTGATAAATAATACCAGTTTAATAACGATAGTTTGATAAATATTTGTATGATAATTATCAGGTAATTATCGGATAATTATCTTGATAATTAACACGATAATTATCACGGAGCATATTTATCTTGATAATTTCGAACTCTACCTAAGAGTACAACCTGTTAAAAAGTATTGTGTGGATGAATACACACGGCGAGAGTTACACAATCTGTAGTCACGGTTTCACAGTTTACATAAAAGTGTAGGTGTTTACATAAAAGTGTTTCACAGTTTACATAAAAGTGTAGGTGTATTAAAAAAGTTGTGACAAGACGTAGGCAATGAAGTAAATACAGATGGTAATATTTTTATTGGGTAATACTTATGTTTACAGATTTTAATTAGGGGTTACTGTTTTACTCGTTAATGGGGTTGCTCTCTAGTTAAAACCACATATATGTTTAATGGAATCTAATAACTTATATGACAGTACGCAGCTCCTTAATTACATGTGAAACGTAGGTACCAACAGAATCATTATTACGTGCGATTTCTGTCATACTGTTGAATTATATTTTTTGGTAATGCTGAACTGTCTTGATATTATGTAGCTCCAATTACATTGATATGGTTTAACATAATTTCTCCCATTGTCCCACCTATATCTGCCAAACGTCTAAATGCTCAGTGTGGGCACGATATACCGCAGCATGTCGAGCATTCATTCAGTCTGCTTTTAACTAACCTATAAGCGGCAACCTGCAGTGTGACCTTGATCTAAGAGTTCAACCTATCTAGAAAGTCGTTGTGTAGATGAACATACACGGCGAGAGTTGCACAATCTGCATTCACTATTCGCTCTCTATTACTACCCAAAAACCTGGAGCTTCAAAGTTTCTGGAGTTTTTGGGTAGCACCGATAAATGCCACCTTCATCCATGGTTCGATGATCTTTATTACCTTTGTAAAACTATGTTATACCCTATATTACAATAACGATAAATGTACTTGCTATTATTTTAAAAATATTTTATGCGAACTAGCAAATTCATGTCAATTTCCCTTGAAATATGTCTGTACGCGGCTTAATTTGCATAAAGTTTTGCGTTGTCAATTGCAACCATGTCATGTACAGCGCACACGTCCGACATTCGTAGGTGGTAAGTCGACTGCTGACAACTGTCGAATTTTGTCAGAGAAAGTTGATTTTCCATTGACACAACGCATATTATACCAAGGAGGTGCTCACAGTTGACTAAATATCCCTGTCTCCAACAGCGCATGTTAAAAGTAGTATGTTCTATCCTTTTCTTTGTTAACGCCTTTTCATTTCTAGCCTACCTACACCTATACCTTTTTATAAGACCGATTTTTGTAGAAGACATGCGTGCAAGTATAATAAACGTACTTAAATACATTTATTTTCTGCCATTACCGTCGGTCGTCTGCCTTGTGTGTATTGAGAGTGAGTGGGCTTACATTTCTTTTATTTTAACTTTTTAATGTCATATTAATATATATGTAATAAAATATACATCAGTTTTTAGACTCGAAGAAATACTACTAAAAAACTTACTTAAACTCAGTATTTACGTAATATTAATATAAACAATTAGGTAAGCAAAAATATCTCTCAACTTTTTTACGTTACATCCTCAATAATGTATAAGTTTTACTCCTGAAACTTAAACTATTCTACATGTAATTGAAATCCTAATTGAAATTTACTCAGTAGTATTTTCTAATGGACTACCCAGAGTTCCAAAGAAAAGGTTTTAGATATAACATAAAAAGAAGCGATTAAATACATAAATCAGTACTTTACGTAAAATTAACACAAACAATTAGGTAAGTAAAAAATTTCTCTCAACGTTTTTACGTTATATCCTCAATAATGTATAAGTTTTACTCCTGAAACTTAAACTATGCTACATATAATTTAAATCCTCAACGAAATTTGCTCAGTAGTATTTTCCAACAGACTACCCAGAGTTTCAAAGAAAAGGTTTACATTACATTATTTGCTGACATATCGGTATAAGACATATCTTCAGAATTAACTACATTCAAATATTACTTTCAAAGGCGAAAGTAAATCCTATTTTTTGTAAAATTTTGGTTTATGAACCGATTTTTTGGAGGTACATTTGACTTTACACTCTTTTTCTATTCGTTTTTTTTTATTCTTTTGAGATAAAGGTTTCAATTATTTCTAAATTAAAAATACGACAGTATATTGGGTGGAATCCCTTAATTGTATATTATAAGAAATAATTTCCAGTGCAAGTGTTACTTATCAAACAATACACAAGAAATTCAAACCTCAATAAGAAAATTCAAACCTCAATAGATAGAAAGCTCAAACCTTTATAGATGTCTCAATAAAAACCTCAATGAAAGAAAACTCAAACCTCAATGGATAGAAAACTCAAACCTCAATAGATAGAAAACTCAAACCTCAATAGATACCTTAATAGAAACCTCAATGAAAGAAAACTCAAACCTCAATAGGTAGAAAACGCAAACCTTAATAGATATCTCAATAGAAACCTCAATCAAAAAAGAAAACTCAAACCTCAATAGATACCTTAACATAAGCAAATCAAGTGGAAATTTAGGTCCAAAAGGTTTGACATTCCAACCTTTCACTTTCGCCTTCAAGGTAGTTTTCAAGGCGACCAACGTTTCACAACATTTCCAGTACAAATATTTCGACACAAACATCTGTGTTCCCGCTAAATCGAAAGCGACTTAAACATATTTTAATCCAACACTATCCAACCGGTATGAAAAGTATTGTCCCCACCTTTGGTTACTCAATCTGAGCTAACAATCTGCGCCGTATTGACATTCGAACGCTAAATGTTTTTGTTGTACGATTTGACATGCCCACAGTGTACTCTGCTGTTGACCATGCGGTAACTCTTGTCAAGGTGAAGGTTAGACTGACATAAATAGCTAGGCGCAACCCAAACTGCTGCAAAAGCGTTACATTTTTGCCATTATGGATGAGCTACATTTTAAACTTTGTATATTTAACAAAGGAGACCGGCAAAAATGGATCCAGACATTACGAAGAAAAAACATTTTTTAAAAAAGCTGGTATTTTTTAGAATGTAAAAAACAAACAATACAGTAATTGACAATCAGGAAAGGGGAAAAAATAGAATTATAATTTGTAACCCTAATACCAAACAAAAAAGGCTGTCTTCATAAATATGCATACATTATATTTTTAAAATACAAAGAATTGTTAATTAGAAATAGAAATAAAGAAAAACATTGAATGGGATATTTTTTTAAAGTGTCTTGCTTTCTTTAATGTGTAGCCATAGCCAAAATAAATTAAAAGTAAACTGTTAACAAACATTGACAATGGTTCTATTACTGTCAAAATGAATGGCTTTTTCCCTGTTATGGAAGTTTACGTTATTTATTCGACTACCCTGTCGAGCCTGTGACCATCATGGATTAATATGGCACATCTGTGGATGGAGGATACACCAATATACAATCTGCACTTCATTTTATCTCGCTAGCTCAAAAAATTCTGCAGAAATTACATTTACAATCTATTATGAAAAACAACCTAACTTTTCATACAGGTACAAGACTTGGTTTTTGTCTGGTTGACTATTTCGATAAAAGTTTTAATGAGCTTATTTTCTTATTTTCTCTATATAACAGTGTAATTGTTATTCTTATAACACCTAGGCCCAACACTATACGGGCTTTTGCCGGTCTCCTTGGATAATAACATGTATCGACCTTTAAACCTGTTAATATAATATCTTTCCAACTCGAACATTAGAAATACGACTGTGATCCAGTACATATCCACAATTTGGTCTCGGGAAGGATCCGAACATATTTCGCCGTGAGTATACGGAGTGCTTTTAAATTGCGTTTGCTTCCATGGGTTCAGAAGTACAAATAACAATGACTATAATCAATAAAATAGATATAAAATCTCACCCTGTTTGAGATACATATTTTCAAAGTTAATGCAGTGGTTGAGCGTCCTGTAGTGCATGCATACCGGGCACGACATAATTAAAGCGATACGATCCGACGCGGTGAACACCTATTAGGTTTTGAATGTTAAGTGATATGAGTATTATTTCGCAGAATGAAAAATGGATTATACTTGTAATTCAGGGCTTTCCTTAAGTTTTTCTTTTTTATGTGGGATCTGTTTATAATAATGAAACGTTCAAATGTAATTATGATCGGGAAAATGTTGAAAATAAAAAAAATATTATGTAATTGAAAAATGTATTAATTATCCGTAACGCAGGTCCAATTTAAAGAGTAATTCATTTATATTTGTTTAATATTTTCAAGAGGAATTTGCTACAGCTACTAATCGATAGTTTATATAGAAATGAAAATGGAAAAACTCTTCGAAATAAGTTCGATTTATTTATAATGTGTCTACATTCGAATCGAAAATACATCTACATATTTTTAATGGATATTTGTTCGCCATTAAGCTTCTGTGTCATAATCGGTTTAACGTACTAGAGAATGGTCAATTTTATTTTTTAAAGAAACGACCACCTCCACCCCCATTCAAACTACAAAAGAACGAAATATCATTTTGACTAGTATTATATTTTTCATTAAAAGGGATAAAGGATTACATAAAATGAATTGCTTCGCAATAAAAATCACTTTGTCTAATTGAACTTCCAAAAGCTTTGGAAGGGAGAAAGAAGGGGTGTGCCGGACACCCCGACCTCTGCCCCCTAAATATGTAGCCAGTCGTGAGATAAAGTAACTTTAAAACAGCGATCGTTAATAAAACAAAACACTGTTTTGTCCTTATTATAGACTTCAACCATTATTGCATATTCATCATTATATATATATATATATATATATATATATATATATATATATATATATATATATATATGTATATAGGCGGTGTCCGTGAATAAGCTTTGGACAAAGAAAAACGTTATTCCTTGATTGAAAAATGGTTGATTGTTGTTAAAATAAAATTTACAAGATGACTTTATTTCAGAAAATTTAAAATAATATTCATAATTATTTGTCGTCTTTGTCGTACACACGATACTTGCGCACATTGTTCAATGCCGCTCGGTGGAATAACCCGCAAACAGTTACCGAGACATCGCCACTGCGGGTAAACACAGCACTCCGGGCAAGTGTTGTGTGTGGTAAAAAGAGTTATGTGTAATATCTTTTTTTTTGTACTCAATTAGAAAAAGGATGTGTTTTTTTATGTTTTTTTTCAACGACAATTTATACCTTTGTAGTCAACGAAATGCGTCTTTATTCCGACATCTATTCCCGGACATCGTGTATACTTACAGCTCTAAGCCACGGTCTATTGAGTAGATGAACCAAATAAGGCATACGTTCACATAGATCTCACATTTTAAAATTATCACTTTACAAATATAAGATTTCTGACAAAATGTGCAATAGTAGATATATGTAGTGTTGGAGTGTGTTACTCATTGTGGGGCCTCTTTTGGTATGGATCGTCAATAAATGTCAGTGCGATGTGCGCGCTCCTTTTTTAGGTTTCCGTATCACACAAAGGAAAAACGGAACCCGTAAAACAGAAGTTTCTACATCAAGCATTTTCTGAGAAAAATTGATATAACAGACAGATAGACGAACACATGAGTGACCTTATACAGATTCAGTTTTTAGGGTTCCGTAGTCAAACTAGGAACTCTTTTAATTTCGCCGAGTTCGTTTGTGGATGACACCTGTTTATTTTAAAAAATATTAGTACTATAAAACTGGAATAAAATGTTTTACAAATAATTTTTATGTTACCTCCCCTACATATTCAGCGGGTGTGATTTTTTTCGTATAACCTATCGTGTAGGGTTGTTGAATTCGTCTTTCAAAAATATTAGGGGTATATTCTGAATACTTTTTAGATACAAGGTTACATTTACGAACATTAAGCTTTAAAATAGTCAATTTTATTACGATTTTCCACCCCCTACTAAACCGCTTTATTTATCTGAAAATTAGGCACATTTCTTTTAACGTATAAAAGAAGTTAAAAGAAGAATGATCACAGTTATGTACGCTCTACTAGTTTGCGAGTAATAGTAGGCTAACTTATGAGATGGAGTTGCAAGTGTAAAAAGTCTATAGAATATCCATACAAGTGACTTAAATCAACTTCTACATTAAAGATATTTATAAATTTAGATAGTGATGAACACTATTATTTGAATGTGCACTATGTTTGACGCCTGTAAAAAATTATATATATTAATACGCTAAGGTTAAGATGTTACTCTCCCTTTTTAGAAAAAACCTCACAACTAATCCACATAAATTATATATCATTTTATAGATAATTGCTTGCTCTACCGGCATCCACAACTAAACAATTTATTATTGCTATTGTTTTTGCAAATTAATTAATTATTAAAATTATATACACAAAACAGCAATGCTGCCATCTAACGGCTCAACGTCAATATGATTGACGGTCGGTAAAATTTTTGTTTAATTTCAAATCCACTCACGTATAAATAAAGTGGCTCTTTAGCTCAATGCTTTTGATACTTGCGCCTCTATATGTCAATTTTAGTAAAATATTTGTTTGATCTGTCATCTGAGCTTCATAATGGAATAAATAATGCGAAGACTTCGCACGGGTCACGCTAGTATATATTAATAGAAATAGTATGTTAATATAATGTAATGTATGTATCTTAGATGTGTATGGAACAATTGTAGCCGGAGTTTTTCTTGTTTTTGAAGGATTTTCCTTTTAAGGTACGCAACTCTAAAATGTACATAAAATCTTTGCATCTTGTTTTTATATCTTAATTATTTACCAAGTTATTACGAGGTTGATACAAGGCAGTTTATTCGAATATTGTGGATCCAAAGTTTGCGACTGGAATACGCGTCACGTGTGCGTACAAGTTGTCCTGTGAAAATACTCCGCTTTCCTTCAATTCGCTTGTGAAAATATACGCAAAATGCTGGAATGGTTTGAAAGTGAACATTAATTGCGCGTGGTTCGAATATTTAAATAATTAACACTCGGATAACTAATTTGTACAATAAATATTGAATATATTTGGCGTTAATTTTGTAGAAATTCATTATTCACAATTAAATGAAACTACGTCATGTAGTATTATTTTTACTTTATTTAAGTTCTTTACCACTTTATTAGCAAAGATCTTTGCTAATTAACTGTTGTAATGGAACGAAACCTAGGTCATGGTAAAGAACTTAAAGAAAGTAGAAATAATACTACATCACGTAGTTTCATTTAATTATACAATAAAGTTTAATGAAATTTAAAAATATGTTCTATTATCACAGATTCAATATTCCATCTGATTGCTGAATAATTTAACGCACAACGCATTGTACACATCCGTAACAAAGGCTGTATTTACACACCGCGCTAATAAAATATTTACAATACATTTGTACAAGGTCGATCAGATTTGAAACACACTATAAAAGTGTGCACTGTATCGTAATTGCATTTGGCTTGTTTACGTTGGACATTCTTTAGAAAATCAACAAAGGTCAGACCTAAAGTAGCCAACACAATTTATTACTTTGCACTGGTATAAAGAACATTTTTCATGTTCTAACATCGACAGATTCTGATGTTAGTATAATAATATGTTATTAGATTCTGTTATTAAGGAGCCGATATATCATTTGTCTTATTCATTACTGCTGTTATTGTGGTTAAGTTTCCGGCAAAACCTTTGTGAGACAAGTTTTTATTAAATTGCGATTCGGTAGCAATATAATTAATTTTCGAGCCCAATTCGAAAACTAGTTTCCGCTTTCATACCGATTTGCAATTCTATGTTTAATTTCAACGGAAATACTTTAATGTTTTCCTTTTTAATAATATTGTAGAGGAAACGCGAAAAGTTATCAAAACAAGGGGCTATTTATATATTTACAATATAATTTATGGACACATAATTAAATATTAATGATTAGTCAGATGATGAAAGCGGAACGGAAAAAACATATAGTCGATCACGAATAGATGAAATATATTAATTAAGTCGTATGGAGAGAAGTAAGCGTGGTTAATTTAAGAAAAGAAATAATGGAAGATATATTTCTATTACATCGATAAACAAAGGTAACATCTAGAATTACAAGTCAAATTGAAAGGTGTCGCCATATTAATTGGATTACTAGCTGCTCGCCCCGACTTTGCTCGGACAAAAAAGGGACTATTACCGCATTTTTTTTAATCGCTTTTTTATACACTATTACCAGTTAATTTTATTGGTAAACTCAACGGCTTATTTATTAATTCTGTAATTTAATCAAGTGTTTTTGTAAACGTTACATTGATGTAGGCTTAGTTTATTTCACATAAAAATTGTTCTGTGATCCTTTTGTGTAAAAAAACGTAACTTTTATTGTAGATTTTCTTGTTTTTTATAATATCTTATACACTAATAATATCTTACACACTATTGATATCTTATACTTAATATCTTATACACTATTGATATCTTATACACTATTGATATCTTATACACTAGTAATATCTTATACACTACTAATATCTTATACACTATTAATATCTTACACACTATTGATAACTTATACACTACTAATATCTTATGCACTATTAATATCCTACACACTATTGATATCTTATACACTAGTACTTAATATCTTATACACTATTGATATCTTATACACTAGCAATATCTTATACACTACTAATATATTATACACTATTAATATCCTACACACTATTGATAACTTATACACTACTAATATCTTATACACTATTAATATCCTACACACTATTGATAACTTATACACTACTAATATCTTATACACTATTAATATCCTACACACTATTGATATCTTATATACTACTAATATCTTATACACTAATAATATTTTACACTCTATTGATATCTTATACACTAGTACTTAATATCTTATACACTATTGATATCTTATACACTAGCAATATCTTATACACTACTAATATATTATACACTATTAATATCCTACACACTATTGATAACTTATACACTACTAATATCTTATACACTATTAATATCCTACACACTATTGATATCTTATACACTACTAATATCTTATACACTAATAATATTTTACACTCTATTGATATCTTATACACTAGTACTTAATATCTTATACACTATTGATATCTTATACACTAGTAATATCTTATACACTACTAATATCTTATACACTATTAATATCTTACACACTATTGATAACTTATACACTACTAATATCTTATGCACTATTAATATCCTACACACTATTGATATCTTATACACTACTAATATCTTATACACTAATAATATTTTACACTCTATTGATATCTTATACACTAGTACTTAATATCTTATACACTATTGATATCTTATACACTAGCAATATCTTATACACTACTAATATATTATACACTATTAATATCCTACACACTATTGATAACTTATACACTACTAATATCTTATACACTATTAATATCCTACACACTATTGATATCTTATACACTACTAATATCTTATACACTAATAATATCTTACACTCTATTGATATCTTATACACTAGTACTTAATATCTTATACACTATTGATATCTTATACACTAGTAATATCTTATACACTACTAATATATTATACACTATTAATATCCTACACACTATTGATAACTTATACACTACTAATATCTTATACACTATTAATATCCTACACACTATTGATATCTTATA
Organism: Druceiella hillmani; assembly: GCA_039881145.1. Lineage (NCBI taxonomy): Eukaryota > Metazoa > Arthropoda > Insecta > Lepidoptera > Hepialidae > Druceiella > Druceiella hillmani. The sequence continues at coordinate 5,598,603 of JAYKKI010000049.1, forward strand.
CACTACTAATATCTTATGCACTATTAATATCCTACACACTATTGATATCTTATACACTACTAATATCTTATACACTAATAATATCTTACACTCTATTGATATCTTATACACTAGTACTTAATATCTTATACACTATTGATATCTTATACACTAGTAATATCTTATACACTACTAATATATTATACACTATTAATATCCTACACACTATTGATAACTTATACACTACTAATATCTTATACACTATTAATATCCTACACACTATTGATATCTTATACACTACTAATATCTTATACACTAATAATATCTTACACTCTATTGATATCTTATACACTAGTACTTAATATCTTATACACTATTGATATCTTATACACTAGTAATATCTTATACACTACTAATATATTATACACTATTAATATCCTACACACTATTGATAACTTATACACTACTAATATCTTATACACTATTAATATCCTACACACTATTGATATCTTATACACTACTAATATCTTATGCACTATTAATATCCTACACACTATTGATATCTTATACACTACTAATATCTTATACACTAATAATATCTTACACTCTATTGATATCTTATACACTAGTACTTAATATCTTATACACTATTGATATCTTATACACTAGTAATATCTTATACACTACTAATATATTATACACTATTAATATCCTACACACTATTGATAACTTATACACTACTAATATCTTATACACTATTAATATCCTACACACTATTGATATCTTATACACTACTAATATCTTATGCACTATTAATATCCTACACACTATTGATATCTTATACACTACTAATATCTTATACACTAATAATATCTTACACTCTATTGATATCTTATACACTAGTAATATCTTAATATCTTATACACTATTGATATCTTATACACTAGTAATATCTTATACACTACTAATATATTATACACTAATAATATCTTACACTCTATTGATATCTTATACACTAGTAATATCTTAATATCTTATACACTATTGATATCTTATACACTAGTAATATCTTATACACTACTAATATATTATACACTATTAATATCCTACACACTATTGATAACTTATACACTACTAATATCTTATACACTATTAATATCCTACACACTATTGATATCTTATACACTACTAATATCTTATGCACTATTAATATCCTACACACTATTGATATCTTATACACTACTAATATCTTATACACTAATAATATCTTACACTCTATTGATATCTTATACACTAGTAATATCTTAATATCTTATACACTATTGATATCTTATACACTAGTAATATCTTAATATCTTATACACTATTGATATCTTATACACTAGTAATATCTTATACACTACTAATATATTATACACTATTAATATCCTACACACTATTGATAACTTATACACTACTAATATCTTATACACTATTAATATCCTACACACTATTGATATCTTACACACTACTAATATCTTATACACTATTAATATCCTACACACTATTGATATCTTATACACTACTAATATATTATACACTAATAATATCTTACACTCTATTGATATCTTATACACTAGTAATATCTTAATATCTTATACACTATTGATATCTTATACACTAGTAATATCTTATACACTACTAATATATTATACACTATTAATATCCTACACACTATTGATAACTTATACACTACTAATATCTTATACACTATTAATATCCTACACACTATTGATATCTTATACACTACTAATATCTTATACACTAATAATATCTTACACTCTATTGATATCTTATACACTACTAATATCTTATACACTAATAATATCTTACACTCTATTGATATCTTATACACTAGTAATATCTTAATATCTTATACACTATTAACATCTTACACCCTATTAATATCTTATACACTAATAATATCTTATACACTGTTAATATCTTATACGCTATTGATATCTTTTACTTATTATACAAAAAGCTAGTTTAAAGTCCATCACCCATATTTTCATTTGAACACTATGTGCCGTACGATGATCAAAGTTTGGTGCCAATCGGATTGACTTTATTTTATGAAATTAATATAATGGCATCTCGCGTGAACAAAAGCCGGTAACTGTAGCACTTAATAATATAGGTAAATAAAATTTATGTGAGCTTCCAATACCCATCTTTGAAAACCTTTTTCCGTTTTCATATTTGATTATTAAAACGAATCTGAAGTTTAAAAAACACTGGTGTGTACATAAAAGTGAAAACTAAAATAAAAAAATATGATAACATAGCGTATTATATTAAATTATATTCAAATAAAGTATTAATCAAAAATAAAATGTAATTCTTGAAATGATGTACTTTGAATATTCACATTGTTCATGATTATGGTTTGTCAAGTGGTTTGATTTTCATGAACAATTTTCTTCGGAAACTTCCTTTTGCTTATTCTCCGCCTCCGTCTTATACTAATCTTCTTGCTCCTTCAACTTGCTTGCTGTTTTTTTAACTTTATTCTTAAATGTCTATTATATCTTTATTATTAAATTAACGCTAAATATATTCAATATACAATACATGATAGATTATATAATCCAGTCATAGTATAAATGTATATTCAGTTCTACGTAAAGTTTGAATCTAAATCTCGTCGTACGTTTTGCATCCTAGGTCTCACGTTCGATATGAATTAATTTGTATGGCTATTGACCTAACAGAAATAATACTACGTTACGTAGTTTCATTTAATTGTGAATAATGAATTTCTACAAAATTAGCGCCAAATATATTCAATATACAATACATGATAGATTATATAATCCAGTCATAGTATAAATGTATATTCAGTTCTACGTAAAGTTAACGTTCGACTTTTCCTTACAACGAAATGTGCACTTTTCGTTAAACCAACGATTTTGTGTTTGTTGATGTCCAGAATACATTTAATATGCAATGATATCAATATTTATTACCGCTTATTGTTTTTCTTACAAATGCGCTGAGCATTTTTTATGACCCATCAGAATTCGCAATTGTCCATAATTTGCCTCGTCACGGCAAATATCACGTACGGGTAAACACGCGGTTTGCATTTTTTCTGTGTTTTGATATTTCGGAGCGCTAAGTTGAATTGTTTGAACAACTCAAACATAAAATCAAGTATATGGTGTCCAACGTGTTTAGTTATTGTCAATATAGGCAAGTCAAGTGTTAACATTAAAATGCTTTGCAATGTAAAGTATGTATGCATATACATTATGGCAATAACAAGTTCATAGGGTAATGTCCGTGTTGCAGCAATTTACATGCTGATCACAATCTTATAATTAAATTCATGTGTTAATTAATCTTTTTCTCAACTGATAGATGGATTTAGATGAACATTTACAAAGTTTATTTACAGTCCAAGAGAGGTTGAAATTATTACTTTTACTACGAATTAAGTAATTAACAGCAACACCTGTTTATTTAATTAGCAACCTCAATACATTAAAATGTAGTAGGTAATTTCAATGTATTAAAATATAGTCATATGATTCTCCGCTAGATGGGGGTAGTTATTTTGTTTTTTAACATTTTTTTAATTTAATAATGTATTTATATTTACATATCAGTTAATAGTGGTGTTATAACTATCAGACTTTGCACACTCCCCTGGATTCACTCCAGAGGTAGAAAATTTTAAGCATGGCTTTGATAGCAGGATGTTTCTCGCGCGTAGAGCAGCCACAATTACTAGTTAAATAATAAGACGAAGAAAGTAGATATTTTTGTTAATCATGGTCGTGTTATTGTAATTAAACTCAGTGAAAAATATAACATATCAATAGTGAATTTCGCTAATATCACACACAGATCACTTTATTTAATTAAAAAAATCGAATGTATTCTGTTTAACTGCGGAAGATATTAAAAAAAACTTATGCATTTGCTATAATATTAAGCTGAACAAATACGAATTAATTTATTGGTTTACATGGCATCCGAATTGATTTTCTGATAATTAAATCAGTTTTGCTGTCTAAATGCAGAAGGACTTAATTTTCATTCATCAATTGACAAATTAATATTGCAATTAAATATATTTGCTAATAGTCCACCTGAAGATGTTGTAATACAACGGAACCTAAGTCGTGGTAAAGAACTTAAATAAAGTAGAAATAATACTACATCACGTAGTTCGTTTAATTGTGAATAATGAATTTCTACAAAATTAACGCCAAATATATTCAATATACAACACATGATAGATTATATAATCCAGTCATAGTATAAATGTATATTCAGTTCTACGTAAAGTTTGAATCTAAACCTCCTCGTACGTTTTGCATCCTAGGTCTTACGTTCGATATGAATTAATTTGTATGGCTATTGACATAACAGAAATAATACTACATCACGTAGTTTCATTTAATTGTGAATAATGAATTTCTACAGAATTAACGCCAAATATATTCAATATACAACACATGATAGATTATATAATCCAGTCATAGTATAAATGTATATTCAGTTCTACGTAAAGTTTGAATCTAAACCTCGTCGTACGTTTTGCATCCTAGGTCTTACGTTCGATATGAATTAATTTGTATGGCTATTGACATAACAGAAATAATACTACATCACGTAGTTTCATTTAATTGCGAATAATGAATTTCTACAAAATTAACTCCAAATATATTCAATATACAATACATGATAGTTTATATAATCCAGTCATAGTAAAAATGTATATTCAGTTCTACGTAAAGTTTGAATCTAAACCTCCTCGTACGTTTTGCATCCTAGGTCTTACGTTCGATATAAATTAATTTGTATGGCTATTGACATAACAGAAATAATACTACATCACGTAGTTTCATTTAATCGTGAATAATGAATTTCTACAAAATTAACGCATCATCTTATTGAATTACGGTGTCGTATGCTATCTGAATAACCCCTAAATACATTAACATAAACTTATATATTTTCTGTAACATTAAACTCGGTAAATACAAATGTATTTCTGGGTTTAGATAACATCTCAATAGATTTATTAGTAACAAGCTGTACCTGCGACTTCGTTCGCATGAAGTTCGAAACAAGAAAAGTTATTAGGAATAATGAAAATTATCATTTTTTTGTTTTATTCATTCATTCACTATTTTTTTTTGTTTATTTTTACAATATCTAGGAATATAAAGTTTACTAAAAACACTGACAGATGGCGTTTACAGTAACGATATCATAGTATTAACCAAATTATTTTTTTTTAAATATTCAGATAAAAAATGTATTATGTATGTTGCCCGATGGTATAAACTATAACCACACCAAATTTTATCAAAATCCGTTTAGAAGATGTTAAGTAATTGGTGAACAAATTAACAGACAAACAGACAAAAATTCTAAAAACAGGTTTTCTGGCTTCTGTTATCAATCTATACGCTTAACCAATCACTCTTTTTAAAATATTTTCCATGTAAGTACAGAATTCACTCTGTTACAGTTTTATTATGAGTATAGATTACACCAGCTGAGATGCTATCTAAACGCAGAAAGAATTCATTTTAATTCACCTCATTTAATTATGGTGTCCCGTAAAGACATTAATAGATACTTAAATATTTGCTAAGACGTTAAGTTCGGTAACTATGAGGTGTTTTCCGGGTTTAGATGGCATCTCAACTATTTCACTGGCAATTTAAAGAATCTACAATATCTATCATCTCGCCTCTTTTATTTTGTCAATGTCAAAATTCAATTGTCAATGTTCAATTGTCAAAAAAAATTTCTTTAATCCTCTCTCATATTGCTTGCTTCTGTTTAATTATTATAAAGTACTCTCAATAGTTAATAATAAAAAATCTACCTCTGTTAAAAAAAACAATATCTTCGCGTCTCTTCTACGTACTAAAATCACCTCTAGTTTTGGTGATTCATAAGTCGACTTTGGAGTCATGAAGTGAACGCGAAATTAGGAATATTTTAACTTTTAGACATCATAAAAATGACGTAAATCTGGAAAAATATGGGCTGAGAGCGAGTTTCTTTTTGGTCACTTCTTGACGTACAGAGCAATGAAATTGGACATTTTATTACTGCAACAAACCACCCGGTTTAACTTCAACCAACGATTCCGAACTCCAATACGCAATTTACCACAGCGTTGTATCTAGCTCTCGGAAGCAATTGCAGCGAAAACGAACTGAGCCGATAATAAACGCGACCAGAAATATTGGAACGAATGGCGAAAATATTATTTCTCCTATACCGCGGATTAAGGTTAATTAAATTTTTCAGTCTCTCTGTTGCATATACACTAATATCAATGCAGTAGAGACGGCGATCACTTTTGACGATGGAACTCTTTAACGAATGGCAGTAAATCAATCATAATTCAAGATATTTGCTACGGGTAGTTGTTACTTTGGAAAATAACTACACCACTTACCAGGTCAGGGCCTGATGATAAGTTTTAGAGATGAACAATGGAACTCCTTAACGGATGTTAGTAAATCAATCGTGATTAAAGATATTTGCTACTAGTAGTTGTTACTTTGAAAAATAATTACACAGTCGACCAGGTCAGGGTCTGATGATGTGTTTTGGAGATGAACAATGGAACTCCTTAACGGATGTTAGTAAATCAATCGTTATTAAAGATATTTACTACTAGTAATTGTTACTTTGGAAAATAATTACACAGTCGACCAGGTCAGAGTCTGACGATGAGTTTTGTAGATGAACAATGGAACTCCTTAACGGATGTTAGTAAATCAATCGTTATTAAAGATATTTACTACTAGTAGTTGTTACTTTGGAAAATAATTACACAATCGACCAGGTCAGGGTCTAACGATGAGTTTTGGAGATGAACAATGGAACTCCTTAACGGATGTTAGTAAATCAATCGTTATTAAAGATATTTACTACTAGTAGTTGTTACTTTGGAAAATAATTACACAGTCGACCAGGTCAGAGTCTGATGATGAGTTTTGGAGATGAACAATGGAACTCCTTAACGGATGTTAGTAAATCAATCGTGATTAAAGATATTTCATACTAGTAGTTGTTACTTTGGAAAATAATTACACAGTCGACCAGGTCAGGGTCTGACGATGAGTTTTGGAGATGAACAATGGAACTCCTTAACGGATGTTAGTAAATCAATCGTTATTAAAGATATTTGCTACTAGTAGTTGTTACTTTGGAATATAATTACACAGTCGACCAGGTCAGAGTCTGGTGATGTATTTTGGAGATGAACAATGGAACTCCTTAACCGATGATTGTAAATTAAACGTGGTTCAAATTGTTTGCAACTAATGAGCCAAAAACTATAAATAAAATTGCGCTGGTAAAATGTGACTAGGAGGTTACAATGAAACTACAGCGATTGTAGTAGCAGATATAATTTTTTAAATATGCCCCAATTAGTATATATATATATATATATATATATATATATATATATATATATATATATATACATATATATATATATTTGCAATATATTTAGTTTGTGAAAAATTAATATCTGTAAATTCAATAGAAATACTACGTACAGTTATTTTTTTATAAGGACCTATGCGTATACCGAACCCTCGCTGTGATGTGTGTGAGTTTTAATCATGCTTGACAAGGTTATTGTCTTACTTCTTTACCAAACTCGATCCCATACAAATTACTTACATGAAAATATCTATATATCTATTATGCCCGAATCTGATATGCATGATCAATCTCCACTTGATTTGTTATAACTACACAAATACACTTGTACTACAAATATATTGGATGTAAAAGAGCAAGTCTATTATTCATACAATTCTATGCATTAAGCTTTGCAGGAAGTATTAAGGAACTTTATGAAAATTTTCAACCGTTTCTGAAAAAAATCGCGGTTAAAGATGCGATTTCAAAGAAAAAAAATACATATTTTTGCAAGAATAAAAAATACATATTTTTGAAAAAATATGTCTAAAAAAATACATATTTTGGCAAAAACATCCCCCAAATATATTCAGTTAGATACACAGAATCATCTGTATGAATAAGAGGCATGATCATTATTACATCTGTAAATATCGCTTCACCGTCGTATATCAATTAATTTACGGTAGTTGTAATACAATGATGACGTCAGAAACAAAAAAATAATATAAATTGATACAATTTTGCAGGTCATTACCGAGTTCATGCAATCTTAGTAAACATAGTCGGCCGACTACCCAAACAAACGACAGGCGAAGTTTAGTACCTTAGTCAAAACATGATAATAGATCATATGTCACTCAAAACGTCAAACTCTATAATAGACCTTGCGAAGCCGTATTATATTTTGCCGATGTGCAGTGTTATCTAAACATGAATTGTCCATTCATGTTTAACGGAGCGTCGACAATTTCTTTATGCCTTGCTGAAAGAACTTGCCTCAGCGTCGATGCATTGTAGCAGCATTCGTTCAATTGTGCTTTCATTAGTGCTGTATGTAATATGGCTGCATTGCTCGGCTGTATTCATGTAGCAAGTTATATCGATCTCGCTCAGTGTATGAATAGTAACTGCCAATTGGGTAGTTGGCGACCTTTCGCGCTGTGCTTGTCGAGGTCAAGGAACTGAATGTTGCTAAAGAATCGTTGAAGGTTAAGACTGACATTATATTATGATAAGTAATAACATTATTTAAACAAAAAATAAAAAAGACAGATTCAAATAAGAATGAAAAAAGGTCGAGAAGATAGGGCGCTTATTCTTTACTTATATGAAACGCAAATTATGATATAACAAAAAAGGTCTATTTCTTTAAAAAAAAAATAACCGATCAAATTTGCGGAATAATTTAATTTGTAACTTCATTAGCCTTGTAGGGAATTATATTTTGTATATTGGAATAACGATAAAACATTATGTAACGTAAGATAAAATAAAATGTACAACAGTCGAGAACTCTTTTCTTATATGAAACGTAAATGTTGATTTAATAAAAAAGGTCTATTGCTATAAAATAATGAGTATGATAAAATTTGCGGTGTAATTTTGTATGTCTTGAGCCTCGTGGTGGATTATATTTTTTATATTAGAATAAAGATAAGATATGATATAACGTAATATAAAATAAAATGTACAATAGCTAGTAACTCTTTACTTATATTAAACGTAAAGGTTGATTTAATAAAAAAGGTCTATTGCTATAAAAAAAGACTGTGATAAAATTTGCGGTGCAATTTTGTATGTAACTTCTTTAGCCTTGTGTGTAAATGTTGATTTAATAAAAACGTAAATGTTGATTTAATAAAAAAAGTGTATTGCTATAAAAAATGATTACGGTAAAATTTGCGAATAAATTTTGTATGTCTTTAGCCTTGTGGTGGATTATATTTTTTATATTGGTATAAGGATAAAACACGATGTAACGTAATATGAAATAAAATGTACAAAAGCCAGTAACTCTTCACTGACATGAACTATAAATATTGATTTAATAAAAAAATGTCTATTACTATAAAAAATGACTATGGTCAAATTTGCAGGGTAATTCTGAAACGTTATTAAGCTATAAGAATTCCCAATGCTCCATTCAGAGGTGATATCCTCCGTCTCGCTCTCTTTAACTTGCCGTATTCTTATCGTTCTGCCTCCACTCTTACAGCGCGGCGATTAAGGGCAACGCGTAACAAACTGAATTACTCCCTAGCAATTTTATATTTCTTTTATAGTAAAATATGGCTAAAACTAAAACAATTCATGAAGTGTAGGATGCACTTCAAAAATAATGTTAGGTTGTGTATTTTCGGAAAAAGGGGATATGGGACATTATTACAGAAAATTGTAAAAATTTTAGGACTGTTATAACTAACCCTATGAAATGGTGCCCAATATTATTATATATAGAATTTAAAAAACAAATGAAGAGTTCTTATTTTCCCTCCCATCCCCTTTAATTTCCAAATGAATATCTTCGAGTATCAGTTATTTGATAGACTCGTGTTAGTATGTTATATTACCATAACAAATTTAAGATTTCCACCTCAAATAGTTTCTGAGAAGAAGGACTGTGACGCACGGAAAAACGGACGAATGAGTGATATTATTTAATTTCCTTTTTTTCCTTTTAAGGTATGCAACGCTAAAGATAGAAAAGCATTTTACAAAAATAAATAGTAACTATTCGAATATCCTAAAAGAAACTAATTTTTCATGGACCCCGATTTTTTTTTATTAACGTTTGTTTATTAAGAAATACTGAGGAAGTGCTACTATTTGCCAATAAAATATCAGTATTGTTGGGCACATCTAAGGCATTCAAATTTGTCTATAATCTAATTTTTCTATAATCTAATTTTTCTATAATCTAATTTTTCTATAATCAAATTTTTCTATAATTACCAGTTATATTAACTCAGCTTTTCAAAAAAATAAGAACCACAGTAGTAGTATCAGCTTATTAATTAATTTAATAGAACTTTGTGTCACGCAAAAGTGCGTTACATCAACTCAGCATGCATTGCGTATTATAACACTCATTGTATAATACGCAATGCAGTCTAGGGATGGCCCTGATATTAAAGTGTTACAATTGCTTTTTAATTAAAAATTAATTGTTAACAATTAATTTTTAACGCTTACTGTCTAAATAAAACATTTTTCTTACGGCTGCATTTTTCCGAATAAAATATTTTTAGACAGCTGACTTCTATTATTATTTTGAAAGTAAAATATTTTTGTATAAATGCAGAAATGTTGTTAAAAGTCTTGTTGAATATTGTTACTTAAGAACTCTTTAAGGACGTATCCGATTCGTACTTTGTATACTAATAGGGTTAACAGATAGGATGAATTTCGTCCTGGAAAAGTAACCATTTCTTTAAAAAATTAAAACTGCTTTTACTAAAAAGAACTTTTTATCAAATCATAGCGAGCATAAATGCTAAAAAAATATGTTATTGCAGGAAAAACATAATGGGCCACAATTAATTAAATTTTCAAATTCATAGGATATTAGTCCAGACTGTAACTGCAACCTCACGTTCGGCATTAGATGTGGTTAGATGTTGTGACCTGGTTTTTAACCGGGTTTGGCAAATTATGCCCAGAATAATACTTACCTCCTAATTACGTAACTAAGCTGAATAAAATCGATTCATTTGAAAACAACAGTTTCTTATAATCTTCTAACATCACTCGGGCGATGATAAAACAGTTTCTTATAATCTCCTAACATCACTCGGGCGATGATAAAACAGTTTCTTATAATCTCCTAACATCACTCGGGCGATGAAAAAACAGTTTCTTATAATCTCCTAACATCACTCGGACGATGATGAAACAGTTTCTTATAATCTCCTAACATCACTCGGGCGATGATAAAACAGTTTCTTATAATCTCCTAACATCACTCGGGCGATGATAAAACAGTTTCTTATAATCTCCTAACATCACTCGGGCGATGATAAAACAGTTTCTTATAATCTCCTAACATCACTCGGGCGATGAAAAAACAGTTTCTTATAATCTCCTAACATCACTCGGACGATGATGAAACAGTTTCTTATAATCTCCTAACATCACTCGGGCGATGATAAAACAGTTTCTTATAATCTCCTAACATCACTCGGGCGATGATAAAACAGTTTCTTATAATCCTCTAACATCACTCGGGCGATGATAAAACAGTTTCTTATAATCTCCTAACATCACTCGGGCGATGAAAAAACAGTTTCTTATAATCTCCTAACATCACTCGGACGATGATGAAACAGTTTCTTATAATCTCCTAACATCACTCGGACGATGATGAAACAGTTTCTTATAATCTCCTAACATCACTCGGACGATGATGAAACAGTTTCTTATAATCTCCTAACATCACTCGGGCGATGATAAAACAGTTTCTTATAATCTCCTAACATCACTCGGACGATGATGAAACAGTTTCTTATAATCTCCTAACATCACTCGGGCGATGAAAAAACAGTTTCTTATAATCTCCTAACATCACTCGGACGATGATGAAACAGTTTCTTATAATCTCCTAACATCACTCGGACGATGATGAAACAGTTTCTTATAATCTCCTAACATCACTCGGACGATGATGAAACAGTTTCTTATAATCTCCTAACATCACTCGGGCGATGATAAAACAGTTTCTTATAATCTCCTAACATCACTCGGGCGATGATAAAACAGTTTCTTATAATCCTCTAACATCACTCGGGCGATGAAAAAACAGTTTCTTATAATCTCCTAACATCACTCGGACGATGATAAAACAGTTTCTTATAATCTCTTTACATCACTCGTGAAAAAAAATTATGAAATCAATACTGTAGTGCAAGTGTAATATCATTGTGTTAATCAAGTGTGTTAATGTAGTGTGTGTTGTTTAAAAACGTCCATGCCCATTTTCGAAAATGATTTATTAGATTATTTACTTCTTGACAACTACTATTTATTATAGAATAAAAAAAAAGTTTGATTTTTCTACAAACAAAGTCACAATTACCACAGCGTTAAACACAAACACAATTTAAAATTACCACAGTCTCTGGTTACAAAATGTAACCAAAGCGAGACAATAACAAAAGAGATAAGTCGATGGATCTACTGTTAGCCATCCAGAAGTTTCCATGATCACCTCTCTTCGCTATCATCACATTCTTCCACTTACAATACGTAACCAAAGGTCTTTTTCAGACAAGTCGAACCAAACACCGGTTACAACCGGTTACAATACACAACCAAATGGCTCTTTGAGACAAGTCAAACCAAACACCGGTTACAATACGTAACCAAAGGGCTCTTTGAAACAAGTCGAACCAAACACCGGTTACAACCGGTTACAATATGTAACCAAAGGGCTCTTTGAGACAAGTAAACCAAATACCGGTTACAAACAGTTACAATACGTAACCAAAGGGCTCTTTGGGACAAGTGGAACCAAACACCGGTTACAACCGGTTACAATACATAACCAAATGGCTTTTTAAAACAAGTCGCACCAAACACTGGTTACAACCGTTTACAATACACAACCAAAGGGCTCTTTGAGACAAGTGGATTCCAAACTCGAAGGGTTTACTGTTAGCCATTGAAACGTTTTTATGTCTCTCTTTTCCATCATCATATTGCTCGGTGATACTATATTATTGTATTGTCCTCAGAATTTTGCAAAATTTCAAATCGATATGATAGTTAAAAGTGGGTGAAATGTGGGTTGCAATATTTGCTTACAACATCAGAAAGTTACAGGTTAACTTAATAAGAGCGTGTTTAAAAGGAAAATCTTATGTCAAAACTTCGGTGTTCATTTGCCTGTGCGTACAGTTATTTTTTTCTGAAACTGCATCTTAATCGAGTACCTGAACCTAAGAAAAGTTTGTTTTCCTCTTTCTGAAAGTCAAAAATGGGGCAGTTGAAAACTTTACTTTCCTTAAACATGTGGCTTAAAAATATTTTTCCGTGGTATGTCACATAGATCTATCTTCATTCTAAAAATTATTTTACGTTATTAAAAATGTACGCGGTAAATTATCTAACTAATCCCGCCCTCTAAATACGAAAAAAAGGAAGGGGTGCCCCCTTTCTTTTTTTCGTATTTAGAGGGCTTAACAATTTTTAAATTCTTCACATAAATAAAAATATTATATCAACAAAGTTTCCAAATGATTAAACCAACAAAGTTCTCAAATACTGATATTTCGAGCAAGGTCATGAGAACCATGAACAATTTTGTGAACGATATCTTCGAAGGCATTGCCGTTGAGGCATCCCGTTTGGCGCCCTACAACATTCCGCGATCACCAGCCGAGAGATTCCGACATCGGATCATCTGCTGATGCCCGGAGAGCTGGTGAAGCAAGTCGAGAGTGAAGTTACGAAGGTTGTCACAAAGAACATCGGTTCTATTGTTTCCATTGAAATATTACAAGGTATATTGTTACAAAACAAAAAAAAACTATTGACACTCTTAAAGACGTGCATATTCCATTTTTGAAAGAATTGTTAATAAAAAATTAAAAATACATGATTTTTTAGAAATGATTACAAAAGCTTGCCAATATGCATCAGTTTTTAAATGAGAAGCCATTGCTTGAGAAGAATAAAAAACAAATTGGTAACCGACAGTGACATTTGTATTCTATGTGTTGTCAAAATTAATCACTTTTCCTGTACGAATTTTATATGGTTTCCACGACCCTGTTGAATCTATGACTCTTGGATTAATAAATTACATACGTTTATTCAGTACATAATTGGTCATAATTGGTGTTTTGTACCAATTTGCTAGTATTGTTATGAAAATTAATAACTGACTCTTCACTAAAAAATATAAAATTGCCAAATGTTTGATTGGCGATTTAAATGAAAGTTTTAGAGTTTATTTTTGTCATTTTCTCTATATTAAGATTATTTTTATTCTTATGACACCTGGATCTGACACTGCTTTATGGACCCGACACTCCTTGAACCGTTTCCTTTCTTATCAAATAGAATTACCATTTTTTACAGGACTGCAGTACGCCAAAAAGAGTATCGTGTTTATGTACGTATATTTGTGTGGATTGGTCCAGATGATACACTCCAGAGATGGAACGGATAACGCAATTTGGAGAAATGATGTACTTTTATAATTGCCTTAATCGTCCAAGTATAATTAGATCGTCACGATCCAAGAAAAAAAAATTAAAAATTTGAAAAAGCCCTCAAAACGTATATCAAATAGGAGTTCGTGATGAGTAGATTCCAAAAAAATATAATATGTTTTATAAATAAATACGATATTTAATTTTAAAAAATGTTCAAAACTCGTCAAACATTACTCAGAACTTGACTTTGGGCTATTATGTAATGTGTGAATTAAACATTTGGGATTTCAACTTTCAATTGTTAGTTAGAGTGAAATTCAAAGACCACTTCAAAATATAAAAAAAATTATGAAAATGTTCAATAAAAGCAAACATTTAAATAAATCTATTTGTCTGAATCGATCTTGAAATGTATCAAGGAAATAGTTTTAAAAAACAAACTCAAAGATACGATATAAAACTTGCAGAAATAAGTTAGAGGCACGTGACAAAATTTGCTTAAGATAAGGGCACGTGACAAAATTTGCTTAAAATTTACTTCCTAAATTTCTCTTTAGGAAACAAATACCAAATAAATTTTGTTCACCTAAACCTTTTCATGTCGCGATCCAATTTTATCCTCTTAAGGAGAATAATTTCTTTAACGAATCCTTTAAGCAAGTATGACCCAAACCAAGTTAATTTAAGACGCTCAAGATATAATAGCATTTAACTCACCTTAACTGAATGGTAATTAAACTTTAACCATGAAAATATTCTCTTCTTAGGGTGCAAATTAAAGAAAAAAACATTTGAAAACTGAATTTATAATAAAGTATACTATTCGAACATCAGCATGTTCGAATACATATGTTTTGTTTGACGGATGGATTCGAACAAAACTTGAAGATATAGAGCAGTCTCTATATCTTCAAGTTTTGCTCGAATTCATCCGTCAAACAAAACATATGTAGCTCGTTTCAGTTTTTTATCATGTTACATACATGATGAAGTTTTGATTACATGACAATTTGACAATTTTTTTTCTTTATTGACTCTTTGTTTTTCTGCGTTATAGCATGTCAACAAGGCCATATTTTTCCTGCCACTTCCTTAGTTAAGGTGAGTTAGACAAAACGAGCGCTAATGTAATTATATATCTAATGGCGTTTTCCAGTGTTTCCATATAGCGAAGGCATAAAATCATAAATAAAAGCAGACCAAATTGAAGTGGGCTGGTGGGCGAATGAAACAAATGGGATATTAATTATACATATATTTATTCATCACCTCTAACATCTTTGAACCAATTTATAGATCAAAATAGGGTGTCTTACATAAAAGTTGTTTGGTGTGAATCAAACGAAACAGTTTCAGTTCATAATTTGTTTCCATTTTCAGTTTCCGCTGCCCTAAAGTTTTGAGCACCATCTAGCGACGCTTACTGGAAGTTACTTTGACTTAAACTAAATCGCGTCGTCACCAATCTGCTGCAATATCTGTCAGTTTTGTTGTGTTGTTATGTGTAATGTAGATTATGGGTTAAATTAAAGTTGCTTATATGAGATGGCGCTTATTTAACGGAACAAAACAATAAGACGGTAAAAATAGTCAAACTAAAAGCTTCGGCTTATTGACTCAATTTGTGAAATTTTTCATTTTAAACTATGCGGGATAAAACTGTTTTCATTTAAATCAATATTTAATACGGCTATGAAAGTCATAAGCACTTTCTAGTTAAATAAGTTATCCGCATCTAATTTAATGTTTGGTAATGTTATTTTATTGCGCAATATTAAGTTGCATCGAAATGTTAGCCTTTGTTATTATCAGATGGGTAATCCGTGCTATAAATAATTGTGTAAAAAGAAAAGTTGCGTTTATTTGTTTTTATAATTTGGTACAAAAATGGCTTATTCACAGGAAACATGAAACTTTCACCATTATAATTACATCTATGCTAAAAGTTTTAGCGTCGAGATGGATATATATATATATATATATATATATATATATATATATATATATATATATATATATGTATATATATATATATATATATATATATATATATACACTAATATTATAAGAAGAGAATGGGAGATTTGTTTTCGTTTCTTTATATCATCGATTGCCAAAGTTGAGCCCACGGATAGATTTCGATCTACTGGAGGTCCAAGTCAGAGAGGTAAAGATATAACCGGTCAACGAGATGGAAATGTAGAGTTCATGCGAATAGACCTCATTTAGTTAAGTCATCATATACTTTCAAGCTTTTTGTAAGTGACATAATACATCTAACACGGATTGTGTGTACTATGTATTGTACCTCAATTAAATTACTGTTTTTAATATTTTATGTCTGGTTTAAGTACCAGTTTTGTGATGTGCTACGTAAGTTTTCATACATTGCTGTCAGATCATCAGGCTCATCTTTCCAGTTAATGTCATTATTTACTTATTCATTTTATTTGAAAACGTCACTAAGTTCTGATTTACTCTTTCCAAAATAAAAATATTTACTTGCATTTTGCGCATTTTCTATAAAGATTTGAGTAAAAATCATACGTGTTCTTCTTCCCTTACAATTTCCATTCTACAAAAAAATCTTTCATCATGTACAGCACTGTGTCAGCTATGGCAGAACATATTTTGTATTACAATGTTTAGAAAAAATCAATATTAGTGATTTTGGTGTCTAGGGAAAAAAAGTAATCGGTAAGTGAATAGCACTGTGTCAGCAGTGATGAAACATATTTGATGTCAAAATGTTTGAAATAATTCAGTATTAAGCAGGCAGGGGGTCTAGAGAAAAAAGAAAGCGGTAAGTGAACAACACTGTGTCAGCAGTGATAAAACATATTTGATGTTAAAATGTATGGAATAATTCAGTATTAAGCAGGCAGGGGTCTAGAGAAAAAAGAAATCGGCAAGTGAACAACACTGTGTCAGCAGTGATAAAACATATTTGATGTTAAAATGTATGGAATAATTCAGTATTAAGCAGGCAGGGGTCTAAAGAAAAAAGAAATTGGTAAGTGAATAGCACTGTGTCAGCTGCGATAAAACATATTTGGTGTTAAAATGTTTGGAATAATTCAGTATTAAGCAGGCAGGTTACTAGGGAAAAAAAGAAATCGGTAAGTGAACAGCACTGTGTCAGCAGTGATAAAAGATATTTGATGTTAAAATGTTTGGATTAATTCAGTATTAAGCAGGCAAGGGTCTACGGAACAAAAGAGAACGGTAAATAGCTACAGGGAAAAATTTTTGTAATCTCTGGTTTATAACTTCTGGATTAAACTCGTATACTACTAGACCGTTTCCAAAATTTTTTCTCGATTAAAAAACTATATTATTCCAGGCGGATATAAGCGATGTTTTAGTCTCAAAAGTTTAGATTTCCATAAAATAAAGTAATATTTTTAACTCAAATCGGAAAAAAAACTGGTTACTTTCTTGGCTTATGATAAAACAGAATAATATAAAATCGAGTTGTGTATCTCAACGATATATATGATCTATAAGTAGTTATATTTGTACTTATAATAAAAAAAACAACCAAATAAAATTAACTTAGAATTTTACCGCTCTTTTTTGTCAAAAAACAAACTAAGTGTACTATATGTGTATAAATAATTTTAATTCGAAAGATAAAACACCGTTTTTTAATTTTCCAAAAATAAATTATCGCTTGCCCAACGAGACGATGGAGCCGGCAGCAGCCCTGGACATCGGGGTGTTGGGGTGAAGGACGATCACAAATGCACAATACCACGTCATACAAATTCTGCCCGAACATAGACGCGGGGGATTGTTGGTATAATATATTCTTAGAACGTGTGAGGTAGCAAGAAAGATTCAAATGGAAGCTGCACACAGTACAATAGAAGTGTATGGGTGCATTTTTTAGATACATTGTTAAACTATTTTACCAAGTTACAATAAAATAATGTAAGAATATACTACAGACAACATGAAAATCTACAAATAATATTCGATTGGCGAATTCAGCAATTACAGTGACAAGGAGTAATATATTCTTAGAACGTGGTAAGAAATATTCAAATAGAAACTGCACACAGTGCGATAGAAATGTGTGGGTGCATTTTTCAGATACATTATTAAACTATTTAACCAAGTTACAATAAAATAATGTAAGAATATGTTACAGACAACATGAAAATCTACAAATAATATTCGATTGGCGAATTCAGCAATTACAGTGACAAGGAGTAATATATTCTTAGAACGTGGTAAGAAATATTCAAATAGAAGCTGCACACAGTGCGATAGAAGTGTGTGGGTGCATTTTTCAGATACATTATTAAACTATTTAACCAAGTTACAATAAAATAATGTAAGAATATGTTACAGACAACATGAAAATCTACAAATAATATTCGATTGGCGAAATCAGCAATTACAGTGACAAGGAGTAATATATTCTTAGAACGTGGTAAGAAATATTCAAATAGAAACTGCACACAGTGCGATAGAAGTGTGTGGGTGCATTTTTCAGATACATTGTTAAACTATTTTACCAAGTTACAATAAAATAATGTAAGAATATATTACAGACAACATGAAAATCTACAAATAATATTCGATTGGCGAATTCAGCAATTACAGTGACAAGGAGTAATATATTCTTAGAACGTGGTAAGAAATATTCAAATAGAAACTGCACACAGTGCGATAGAAATGTGTGGGTGCATTTTTCAGATACATTGTTAAACTATTTTACCAAGTTACAATAAAATAATGTAAGAATATGTTACAGACAACATGAAAATCTACAAATAATATTCGATTGGCGAAATCAGCAATTACAGTGACAAGGAGTAATATATTCTTAGAACGTGGTAAGAAATATTCAAATAGAAGCTGCACACAGTGCGATAGAAGTGTGTGGGTGCATTTTTCAGATACATTGTTAAACTATTTTACCAAGTTACAATAAAATAGTGTAAGAATATGTTACAGACAACATGAAAATCTGCAAATAATTTTCGATTGGCGAATTCAGCAATTACAGTGACAAGGAGTAATATATTCTTAGAACGTGGTAAGAAATATTCAAATAGAAGATGCACACAGTGCAATAGAAGTGTGTGGGTGCATTTTTCAGATACATTGTTAAACTATTTTACCAAGTTACAATAAAATAATGTAAGAATATATTACAGACAACATGAATTTACAAATAATATTCGATTGGCGAAATCAGCTATTACAGTGACAAGGAGATAAAATTATAACTTTGCGAGAACAATCCAGTTTGTCCTTACGTGACTAGATTAACTTTCAATGATTTGTACCATTTGAATTTGTGTTGTAATTACATAAACATTACGTGATTCCAATACACTGTAATTGTTGGAAGCTACCTATATAATCGATCTATCGATATATCTATATACGGATATATTGATTATACAGATAACTCTGGTTAGATTGATTATATAAGTAACTTTGGACAGATTTATTATATAGGTATCTACGGTTTGATTAATTACAAAGGTAGCTTCTGACAGATTGATTAAATGCTTAATCATTTCAGATTGATGCTAAAAACGTGAATAACTTAACTTTCAACTATTCGTACCATTTGAAGTTTTGTTATAATTATGTAAACATTGCATGATTCCAGTATACAGTAATCACTAGAAGCTTCCTATATAATCGATCTATCATTTATACGGACATATTGATTGCATGGATAGCTTTAGACAGATCGATTATATACTTGATCATTTTGATTGTATAGGTAGCTTCCAGTATACTGCAATTACTAGAAGTTACCTATGTAATCTATCTATCCTTTGTACGGACATAGTAATGACATGAATAGCATTAGACAGATTGATTATACACATAATCATTTCAGAGTGATGCCGAAAACGTTACGAATTATTATTTTAATAATTCGAAAGCGAACTAAGACTAAAAAACCAGTACGCGAACTTTATGCCTATAGAAACACATAAAGCAAGTTTCGGAAGTTGTCTTCTCTACTTCTTCTACTTTTTCTGTTTTGTCGCATCTTCTTACTGAAGGTCAAAGCTGCTTGCACATCCTGTCGTTAGTCTTGTCTTAGGGCGGCAGTGTCAAGGTGTCCCGTAATGATGTTAATCTGATCATAACCATTCTCTTTTGCTCTCGATTTTTGCTATAATAGTCAGTTTGTCTAGATTGTATGGCTGTCTACGATCTATATTACTAAAGTAATTGAGAACTTTGTTGGCAGATGTTAACAAATGGTTGATAGTTGTAGCATATGGTCGATAATTTGGTCTTAATTTAGACTTAGCCGAGTATGGATTTGTTATTGGTTTTTTGTCATTCCACAGTATATGTAGCATTCTCCCCCAAAACCACATCTCAACAACATCCATCTTCTTGTTGTCCATTGCGCGGAATATCCTAAAGTTGAACTCATATAGAAAGAGGGAGGAAACCACCGTTCACATCAGAATGTTTTTGGTGACATTGAAGACCTATCTATCCTGCTATCTTCTATTCAGCCAACTACAGCTATGACCATCTAAACGCCACCTGATCTCCCTCTCTCGCAAGTTATCTATATCTCTTGAAATTCGAATAACCGAAATATTTTATCGAATTTTCTAAACAAATGACAAGATTTTTCCAGATTTACATGGTTGTAAAATTACAGGGAGGGTAAGGTAGGGCGCAAATTGCGCCAAATGGCTACCCACGTTACGTTCTATTGTTTTGATGATGCCTCGGGGATCCCAATGTACGTATACTGGAGGAGGTTTAATTCTTGCATTAACGTTGGAAAAGTGTATTTCGAGTGCAGTAAAAAAAAACGAAAAAAATGTTATAGAAAGTAATCGTCTTGTGTTGTACTCAGAGATTCGTAGAAGCTAGCTTACAATACTAATTTACGAGCATTTTTATATCTACGTGTATTTTCTATTTTGTATCAAAATCAATACAGCATACATGTAATTAATATACAATACGAAGATAATATCTATCAACCCTATATGTTTACTTCTCATTCGTTTGGAAATAAATGTAAAATATATGAAAGATGTAAAAATAATTGATTAAATGTTAATCAAATTTTGAACTTTTTATCCGGGTTATCAATGTTAGCCTCATAAAAACGCAATATAATTCAGTTTATCACAAGTCATTTAACAACACAGGTATTCATTTTGTAAAAATTACTTGTAACTGCATGTCTTTTTGTCCGTTACGCGTTGCTTACTTTTATGAAACGTTCTTTCTTATAAGACATCAAAGCTTAGAATATATAATAATTATTTTCCCATAATAAATGGATTAATAGATTATCGATCGTGTTAACCAGTGTAATGTTAAGGATATATAATAATTATTTTCCCATAATAAATGGATTAATAGATTATCGATAGTGTTAACCAGTGTAATGTTAAGGATATATAATAATTATTTTCCGATAATAAATGGATTAATAGATTATCGATCGTGTTAACCAGTGTAATATTAAGGATATATAATAATTATTTTCCGATAATAAATGGATTAATAGATTATCTATCGTGTTAACCAGTGTAATGTTAAGGATATATAATAATTATTTTCCCATAATAAATGGATTAATAGATTATCGATCGTGTTAACCAGTGTAATGTTAAGGATATATAATAATTATTTTCCCATAATAAATGGATTAATAGATTATCTATCGTGTTAACCAGTGTAATGTTAAGGATATATAATAATTATTTTCCCATAATAAATGGATTAATAGATTATCGATCGTGTTAACCAGTGTAATGTTAAGGATATATAATAATTATTTTCCGATACTAAATGGATTAATAGATTATCGATCGTGTTAACCAGTGTAATGTTAAGGATATATAATAATTATTTTCCGATAATAAATGGATTAATAGATTATCTATCGTGTTAACCAGTGTAATGTTAAGGATATATAATAATTATTTTCCCATAATAAATGGATTAATAGATTATCGATCGTGTTAACCAGTGTAATGTTAAGGATATATAATAATTATTTTCCCATAATAAATGGATTAATAGATTATCGATCGTGTTAACCAGTGTAATGTTAAGGATATATAATAATTATTTTCCGATAATAAATGGATTAATAGATTATCGATCGTGTTAACCAGTGTAATTTTAATACAAAAAATATTAACACTACACTCGTTAACGCAATAAAAAAATCTCCGGATTACGGCAGTGGCAAACTTTAAGAATACACGGGCAAGAAAACGCAGTAAAGGGATGCAAGTCTAAATCGCTAGTATTAAACTGATTACTGCTTTCTTTTTTAGACACAAATAATCAGTTTAACATAAAATAAACGCATTAAAAAACTTCCCTTGCCTAAAATAATCCCTTACGAATATAGTTGCAAGAGGTACCTTGTTGCAAGAGGTACTAGTGTTAGTTGTAGACACGTTACACTCTCATAAGACGGACCTAAAGAAAGAGATGAAGAGTCAAAAAAAGGCACATAATCGGGTATTTGACTAATTTTTTTTTTATTTCATTAATCATAATTTCAAGGTACAAGCTGATGAAGAGTGAATGACATTTTTTTAATAATCTTAAAAATTTACCGAGTTATAAAAGTTTAAATTTAACCTTTAGAGAAGGACAGCAATACTGTGTTGTGAGGTCATTTTTAATATTGCACATTATACGAGAGGAAAAGAGACAGGGATACACTCAACTCTATCCGTACCTTCAAATTTAGAAGCCTACAATTGGCTTATTTTTCGATCAATTTTTGAATTTTTTTCAAGACTGGTTTTTAATTAACTTATATTCCACAATATTGTACGAAAAATATAAAAATGTAGAATGAGTCAACTACCGTACCTGAAATATATAGTTGTATAGAACGATAATGCAAATAGTTTACCTTTTGAGGACCACTTTTAGAGCTAATAACATGTATAGATAATAAAACGCCATAGCCCTTTACCGCTCGCGAACCGTGTTCCGCCAACAACACGTCCGCGTATTCAGACGCATTATAGTGCCGTAAAAGCAACAGCCGGTGCGTTACGGCATCGCAGGTAATGGGGTCAATGTCGGCCGTTACCGATGGGGCATCCCGTCCAACGTCACGCCACGCCACGCCGCGCCGCTGTCGACACAACAGCGACACAACGCCATCGCGCCACTGAGGTTGACGCCTAACTTGTGCAAGCGAGCAACTAGCGGCTGTGCGACACGTTGCGTGTAGGAGTTAATTTATTTTTTGTGTCAATTTCTAATTAGAGGCAATTTGAGCAGCGTCTTTACATAGCTGTTGAGCAATAAATGTATT